>BGPR01033489.1:0-16954 GCA_013235015.1 Araneus ventricosus | reverse complement strand
GCAATTCAGATAGCGACAAATTGTCTCGATCCTTCAATTTCTGTTGGCATACAACATTATTGGCTTGGATAAAAAAAACGAGGAGAAATTCTTGAAATACCTGTGGTCAGCAAGAAAATGCTCTTAAAGCAGCTTCTGTAATTTAGAAGATTTTGGTTGAGGGTTAATTTTCATACTCTAAGTCTTGCTGCCTGCCTAGTTAAAAAAGAAAGCAAATGTCATATAATGTTTTCATTTACTGTAAATTTAAACATTAAGATTCTCAGGCATTATTAAAGTTCGAAAGTTTTTCAAATTTCATAATTTAATAAGTTAAGTTTCAAATGTGAAACAGTTCGTCATTGCGAAAGCTTCACTGTATCGCTTAAAAATCAATGAAATTTTACAAACCCAAAATTTGTTCGCAATGAAGGAAAACTAGATATGGATTTATTCCGGTATGATACAGGCATTCATACGAATCAACTACTTTCATCATCATTGACGATTATTTTTCATGCATTTATTTTTATTGCAGTCATCTAAAATTCCGGAATTAATCTATCCAAAAGGTTCAGAGAGCAAAAAATAATGCATATTTTATCAAATATATCATATGATATAATTTAGTACCAGCATAACTCAATATAAAAATAAGAAACAAAATTTAATTATTTCATATACAAAAAGCGAAAATAATATTTTAAAATATTTCCAAGTGTTAAATCATTTAATTCACATTTGATGAATGTTTTTTGAAAAACATTTTAAATTGTCTGTATTCGATATCGAGTCTAGAATAATAAGTATTTTGTAGAGATCATCAATTTTTCGACGTACTTCTCATAATTGCACAAATTTAATAAAAAAAAAAATAAAGGTATGCAGAATGTATGCTGCTATGCAAAAAATTCCACTTATGATGCCAAAGGGTAATATAATGTATTGCCCCAGGCTGAGTTTCTTTGAAAATGAGAGGATTCGAACAGTTAATTTCAAATTTCTACAGAAATGGTGGCTGCAATCGTTTATCACACGCATTATAAATCTGAAATATTTTTCCACCTTGATTACATCAACAAGTCAAGAATAATTCCACCTGGAGTCGTCTTCAGGATGATATATTTTAGGCTCAAATATGGAGCTATCATGTGAAAGTAATTGTGACCTTGACGTTTTTCATATTGCATCCAGAAACAAATGGTTTTCACACTAATTTCATTTACCGGCCCCGGAATTAAAACTCTGGGCTTTATATATTAAAGAAATAGTTTCATACAGTAGATGATGAGGTTGGTTTAGTAAAAATTTTTAATTTTATATGAAACTTTTCAATATTAAAGTGAGCTTTTAATTTTTAAAATTTCAATCTAAAAGAGCAAACTGCAAAAGATGATTTCTCATTTTGACATGAATCTTATTTATTTCCCGTTTCTAAAGACATCTAAATACTTAATTTTTCCAATTATAAATACAGGTAATACAAACAATCTGTAGACATTTCAAAGAAACATAAAATAGAAGCCGGAATTTTTTAAAAGTGGGTCACTTCACATGCACATTGTTTTGGTTTTCTTGTAGAAAAAAAAACTTAGTAAGAATAACTTCCCTTTTAAAAGCGAGACCTATGGGGAGCGCAAGAATCAAATTACGCTATGATTACTAAATGCAGTACCCAACAATTCATTTACGATTACTTCGTTCATTCCAACGTTTTATCATAGGGTTGCTTTGCCCAGGCTGCTTGGCATTTTCACCTCTCAATAGTCTATAAAAAGAAGCTGCGCATTCGATTGTGTGCAAATGCTTCAGTTTTACGGAAAAAAATTGCAAACTTCTGAAAAAAAATCTTATCATCATCTTCTATATTCAGTTCTTTCACATTACCATGTTATTATTACAGCTCATTAAAGATTCTACGTGCTATGGGCTTCATAAAGGTAGTTGAAAACTACAGGTATACCATATCAAATCAACATCGACGAAGACTTGTTTATAAATCAGAGGTTATGAGTTTGTCTGGCGAGCCATAAGATTTAAAATTTAATGCGGAATAAGTACGAGTTGAAATACAAGTATATGAAGTGATGAGAGGAGAAAATTTGTGTATGTTACAGATGTCGCGACATAAATCGAAGATGTAGCAATGTTTGAAACTCAGGAGACAGCCTCAAGTTCTGTATGAAGAGGTGGCTCTAATCTATATGTTTTTTGAATTAAAAATTATAATTCCATAAATCTATTGAGAGGATCTCAAAGAGATACCAAAGTCAGCACAAAAAGGGTGAAAGAAGTCCACTGTTGTTTTCTAGGAAAAGGAATTAAATAACAACCAAACGCCATAGAAAAACGCTAAAAATATAAATATGTGTTTTAATTACAGGTCAATTTTTAAAACTATATCGGACATATTATTGCAGATGAAACCTCGACAACTCACTGGAACAACAATAAAGCTTGGTAGTGGGAGGAAGAAACACTGTTGAGAAAAAGATAAGATTGCTCCAAACCGTTTTGCCATTAACTTTTGAAAAGGAGAAGGAAGTGCTCATGACTTTTCATGGCAGTATGCTTGGTTGTATGACGGGCCTTGGCCGTTTCAGCCATCAGTTGAATACGTCTTATGGAATTTATCCTCGAACATGAAATTTTCACTCATTTTTTGAGGAAGTAATAGAAAAAAAATATGACGATAAGTGATATATAATATTTAAAGAATAAGTAATATGAACAATCTTTTAATCCGATAGAGTTTTGTAGAATCAGCTCTTTGAAAGATATGTTGCTGTTTGATGGCAAGTTTAAAATCAAACTTTCGAAGAAAAGCCAACCATTTGATTTTTTATTTCGCGATTGTTGTGAGAAAGATAAACTAAATTTTTTGGCTTTATTTTTGCGGAAACTCTCGCATTTAGAAAAGATTTGTATTAGAAAACAATGTTGTCAAGTAAAAGGATGAAACTCTAACAATTACAATTTCAGTGTTTTCTAAATTAAAATGTGTGTATCGATTCAATATGACCATTCAAAAAGTATGAAGCGAGTAGTAGAAATGTATAGAATGATATAGAAATACACAAATATAAAATCATAAAGAGAAAAGAAATGGGAGAAATAGATTGTAATTTTATTTTTTGTCTCAATAAAATAATTAATCTTTTAACACCAATATTGTTAATAGTTCGTTAAAACAGTTAACAGTTGCTTTTATTCGATTACTTGCTCTCATGAAACAAAACAGACAATGCTAAACTGTGTTTTACAAAAAATCTTCATTTAAGTTTGAAAGCTAAAACTTCTACTCAAACAAAAAAAAATCAGTGAATAAACAACATCCCGTACTTCTCACTGCACATATACAAACCAGCATTACAACTGAAGGTCTGCCTGCTATATTCTTAACATTTTGACACAAGCGTAATAAGTAGAATTATTGTTACTTAAAATCTCATTCAAACATATTTACAGTCTGGCAACATTCTAGCTACAGCTTATTAACGGCAAAGAGGCAAAAGAAAAAACTGCCTTTACTCGTGAATCAAATTGCCTTTTAATATATCTGGAAAAATGCGGAAATATTAGGCCCTGAACGATTAAATCGCCAGGCTTCCGTAGCTGAAGGACATTATAAAAATATCACAGTGATTTCACAACGAAACAGACTTGTACATTTTATGCACATACATCGTTTCACCGTTGCAAAATAGCATTTCATTTGTGAACTACAGTTTGAAGCATTACTATATAATAACCTTGTCATTTTCAACCAAGTCTCCTCATTTCGTCATACACACTAATTACGATCAACTATCTCTTTATTGTAGCATTTATCTCTCCAGTCTTCATAAAAATAACCTTTAAGGAACAATAGTACACAACAGAATCAATTTTTCTACATTTTATGCACACTTATGATCTCGTTTTGTGAAGTAAAATGGTATTTCATTTAATGAACTACAGTTTAGAAACGAGCATGTATTTATCTACAGTTTTCCAACAACGCCTCTTCATTTTCGTCATACACACCAATTACGATAAACTATCAACTAGTAGTATTCATCAGCGCCTTCATATAAAAAAAACCCTTTACGAACAAAGCCAATATAATAAAATTTAGAAATTATTTCCTTACATAAAGTTCTTTTTTATTTAATCATTCAAATGATGTAAATGCTCAAGAGGAAAGATAAATGAAAAATTTTTCAGCCTGGAAAGCATAACATCAGTTGCTTCTGAGGCACACATTTTGAAATTATAAATTTAAGACGCTTAAATTCTATATAATTCGTCACGACAATAAAACTGCATCCATTAAGTTAATAAATGTAATGCATCTAAAATTGAACAAAAAGCAGGATGTTATTGTTTTTCCTTTCAGAGCCTTTCGGTTGTTGGTCTTCAACTCTAATTTCCATTTCCAGCCCAGGCCCACAAATGTCCAACCTTTTAAATGCCTCCTGTTGTCTCCCAGACTTTCACGCACTCATGTTCCTATGTGATTTTTGATGCTTATCGTGTACCTGACCTACCCCTAAAGTTTGGAAACGTATTTTGAATCATTCTGTATATATAAAAAAGCTGGAAATCTATGAAATTTTATTGAAAAAAGCTTTATAACCAGCTGATTTTAGATGTACTTCAATGTGTTGGTATCGTATTTTCAGAATTTATTCAACTTTAGTGCAATGAACGTTTTTGATATTTTGAAATTTTGATTGCTTTTATAATTTTCAAAAATAAATAACGGAGATTATGTACACATTTTAGTTACTGCAGGGTAAAAAGCAGTATCATTCAATCAATAATATTTGAATTTTAAATGACTAAAAATCCTTTAGATAATATTTTCGTAGGTATTAGCAGAAATAACAAATAGATAAGACATATCAGTGTAATTCTTCTAAATTTAAAATTAAGACTGTTTCTGTATTTTTGTTACAGTATTGTATTATATTAGATTAATGTACTTTTTTTCAGTTATGCAGGGGCTCTAAGAGAACGATGATTATGTATTAAGCGAATAGATAGTTAATATACTTGCCATTTATCTTTTTTGAGAATCAACCAACTCTTACAATTTATTTATGTCACCAAGAGACCATTACTAGTAGCTTGTTTAACTATTTTTATATTATTATGCTGTGTTTTTATTATGCAGTTAACGGGTTTCTTCTGAACACTTGAATTTCGAGGACCATTTTTCTCTCGCTTCAATGGAATTGAATGGTGTGACGCATATTCATCTTTTGAACTTTACTATTTAATCTTTCACCCAGAAAAATATTTAAAATAAATTATATAAAAAATAATTTGCTCTCCACTTTCTATTTATGTTCCGTGAGTACTTTTTCATATTCTCGTTCCACAATGGTCATTCTTCCATTGGTAGTCTAGAATAAATGTAAAGTTGAGAAAAGAAGTAGCACCATGATTTTAGTTAGATAATTTCCTTTTTTCGAAGTTTCCTATTGCTTATACTTAATGAATTAGTGGGATACACGGCTAAGAATTGTTTTAAGGTTAGCCTGTCTTTATCTTATTACTAATAGAAGTCACTAATGATTTTTATAAGATATTTGTTTCCTTTTTTATTTAATAATCTAAAATTACATCTCCTTTATGGCTCAAAAATATACGGTTTTATTATTATGTTTGATAAATGTCTTTTTTTTGTAGCTAAGTAGCATAAAATGGAAAAGCAACAGGAGATGATAGACAATATAAGATGCATCCTCCACTCTTCCAAAATTCATCTATTTATACAGAAGCAATACATTCTTTTATAAATATCATGGAGTAAATCATTTAGGTTCTATGCTGACTCATATTCATTAGTATTGCAGTGGCAGTCGTTCGATTAAGAACAGTGTTTTATTTTTACTTTGAAATAATCTAGACTAAATTAATTCTTGAGTGTTCATCCTTAGGTTCCGAAAAAAGTGAAACTATCAATACCAATTTCAAACAACATGATTCTTTTGTGGAAGATGACAGTTTTGGGTTTGTGAGCCTCAGGAACACGAAGCCGACACCCATTCCGCCTCCAAATCAATTTAAATACGGGCGTGTATGCTTAACATCGCTGATCAGTCAAACCCACTCAACAATACAACTCCTCAGCATCATTAAAATGTCATCACATGTTAAAAAATATAAACTCATGTTAGATCATTGATTATTTGAAATCATGATTGTTATCTCAATTATCATCCAAATTAAATTACTTGTGGAATTCATAGAGTTCTAATTCAGTTATGATTCAAACTTTTTTGATTGAGGGTTTCACTGATAATGTTGGTTGAAACAAATTTCTTTTCAAAAATTTTGTCACTGATTCAACATATTTTCCTGTATTAATTCCTTAATTTCCTTGTAAGGGTGAGATAAATATTATGCCCATCGGACTTGATAAGCAGAGTGTATACGATTGCAAATATTAGTTGTACCCTCCTAGCCATGCGCAAGTGTTGCACCAAAGGCGGTAGCTCGCGCCACTTCTGGCAGAGTAGACTTTTCTCATAAAAAATTTACTAATGTGTGTCCCCAACCAGGCGCTTTTATACTGTACAGTTGTGTGGCTGACAGTTGCTCCCTGCCCCTTTATATGTTTCATCGAATTTATTGTTTTACTAATGTAACTCCAGGTTCTTTTTTTTATTGGTTGAGCTTCCATCTGACAGTTGGATCTCTGGACAGTTAGCAAATATTGTGATTTTTTGTTGTTTTGGGATATCGAAATTATTTTAATGATTAAAATCTTAAAAGATTCTAGTGCTAAGATTAGTATACTGTTCCAGTTTCTGGAGGTTCTACCAATACATGATGAAACAAATTGTCGGCAAATGCCTGTAAATTAGTTTCATCAAAGTTGTTTCCACAATCTCATCTGCAAAAATAATAGTAGGCTCACACGGAGTTTAATTGATGCTAATTTGGTTGTTGGAAGTCATAGGCACCACCTCCGATACAAAACGACATGGCGCATCAGCGGAAGACGAAAGAATGGATGCTTGAGCACAGCCAATGTGACAGCTTTGCTTTATATTAGAAGGAGGATCTCGAGGAGTGTTTTGCGGTATTATCAGGGCAACCTAATTTTATGCCTTACATTTGATTTAAGAACATGTACTGGAACACACATTCAATTTAAAATCAGGTAGCGGTAAAATTTCAAAAGCAACTATGCTTGTGGGCTTTTCACGTGTTTTCAAATTCGCAAGCAGGTCAATATCATCAATTTTATTTGTTATTTTACATAGTTTGTTGGCTGACTCACAAGTAAATAGCCTTTTCCTTCTATTATTTGGTATTTGAATATGCTTAAAATTTTTCTAAATTTTCAGTATTTTCTTTACATTTTAAAGTAATTTTTTTGTCAGCAAGATACTATGAAACCATCTCTCATTATGCTGACGCACAACTAAATGTTCTGTGTATGGTGTGTAGATCTCCGGCGATCTCTAAACACTTTTCGGTTTTTGATTTTAATTGTAGTAATGGCTGTCACCTGGATACTTTTCTGCATGATGACGAACCATTTTTTAAAATATATAAATCTGATGTCTAAAAAAACATGTCAGAGTGGCGACCTGTGGCGAACACTAGACACTTGCAAAGACACACATTGAGAGAAAGTGCCATTGACCCAAATGATACACGAAATTACATTTTCTTGTGTGAGAGGAGAAAAATTCAAAACAGTATACAATTATTGCGATATAATATTTACATTAACTTACCTCCATTTCATCCCCTCTCACCATCTCTCATTACTTTCTCCCTTCTTATTATAAATTAATTTAAAAGAAAACAAAACCAAACAGAAATTAATTACTCATCTTGACAGAATTAAATCAACAATACGTAACTCAAATATGAAATGGAAAGACTAGCAACGCTATTATATGAAATATCAACTAATTAAGAATCGATTACTGACGAAAATAAAATAAAATTGTTGATGTTCAACTAGAGATCATAAGTCGAATTCTGAAATGAATTAGACAATTGATCCTATATTTTTGAATTTAGAAGTCTGGGGTTAAAATGTTGTAGTAAATGGTAAGATGGCTTTAATTAAAATATAGCGTAAAATGGAACTTCTCAAAAATATGAGAACTTTCATACGACATCTTGATAAGACTAATCGAGTATTTTGATGACGCAAAAATTGTGTAATGTGTTCAAATTTCTTTGAAATGTTAATCGATATGACAGAAATGTATTTTCACCTATATACAGTCGAATTCAGTTAATTTTGGACGGTAAAGCCAATCTTTTCATAAATACTTTGGGAGAGCAAGCATTCGTTGATCTTCTTCATTTAAATGCACAGCCCAAAACAGATTTTTTTGGAAAATAATTTTTCCAATATTTAATACACTGTATACCACCACAACAAATGTTTCCTATTAAATAAAATGTAATTTCCTGTGCGTTTTGTTAGGAATGCAGGAACCAGGGCCTATGAAACCTGACGGAATTTTTGCAGTGGGATTCAGCATAAAATTCATGGTTATGAGCCTATGACGGCAGTTATTTAAACAATTCTTCTGGAGACAGTTTTGCAGCAATCTGAAATCTAAATAAATACCCGTATTTTATTGAAAATACAAGACATAATTTTTGCATAATATTGTTTGAAAAATTGGTAAATATTTTTACCATAAATATAGATTCAATCGTAAAAAAAAATTCATATTCTCATAGCCACATTTTCTGCAAGGTCGCACTAAATATTCTCTTTGTCTTGCTTTAGGATTTTCTTCCCACTATTCCTGTCCTTGAACTTCTGATTGTAAAATGTTTCTGCAGTGTATCTATTTGTCAAAACTCTCTCAACAACATCGTCAGTAATTTTGTACAATATTACAGAGTTTTAGAGGGTCGTGATAATTATTCCTTCTCTTCACAACTTATTTTTTCTCACCTATCTCACAACTATGAAAGGCTCTCCTTTCACCAATATTTTATTATTCTGTTTCGTTATAAAAAATTATTTGCCGGGACGAATTTCAAAGACCGTCTTGCACGTTGTTTTATGAAAATGCTGCTGATTTTCATCCAATCATAATCGGAGAAATCTCTCTCTAACTTTTAAACCGTCCCATTTTCGGAAAGAATTTATTTTCACCGACGAACTCATTTATATCTTCATTTTCTTTTCAATTCGTGCAGGTACGCGATCTGGTTGAATAAAAGAATGTTCTGTATTGGGAACTCTATCTTCTTAGGTTGCTTGACCATCAATATTAAACCATAATCGTCAGTGTGGTGTTGTTGCTTCGGCCTCCACACCTATCAACCATACATATCAGGACCTTAACACTTATGAAGTTCGTATTCTACAGCCTATGAAACAAAGTTGAAGACTTTCGTTGGAAGCTTTTGGGAATTTATGTCCCATCAAGTGTATATGAGCTCTTTGTTGTTAGTCAAGGGATCTTCCAATGAGACGTGAAACGGTGGTGGACTTATATAGACAAAGCTATCTACTATAATTTGCCAACACGATAAGGATTTTTGCTAGGAAAAGTTTTTCGTCAATCAAAGTGTAAGATAATTAGGTCCTCCATCTTTAATATTCTAAGGGAAAAAACCCGCTGCTCGCTTTTGATGCAGCGTTGATTCAATTATAAATGTCTGCTTCTCTTCGTCAATCTTAGCTGCTTTCACCTCTTCATTCATTTCTAAGCATTTAGAACAAACTTCAACAATAGGCGAACCAAAAAAACAAAATTGTATTTGATGCTAAATATGTTTTGAAGTTAGAGAGAAAAACTATGGGGGACATCAACAATCTTCCTGATTCGAATTCAGCAACGGCCATTGTCTCGAAATGACTTTCTTTGTATTACCAAAACTTACGCGTTCGTCGCACTAAAAACTGCTGATTTTTTCAGTTCTTTGGCTTCTGAAGATCAAAATGTTATTTTAATTAACGAGACATGCCTTTCTGAATATTTGGATTCCTTTGAAATTTTCGAAGATAGGTATTCCGAAGGGACCGTGGTTACTCACCCAATTATTGCAGACGTAGTGGTGGTTTTCTTATAGTTATCAAAAAGTGTTTTTCTCCCTGTATTTTAAATTTTCTGGATTGCATCTCGAGGCTCTCTGGATTTCAATCAAATTAAATCACAAGCAAAAAAAGCTTGTTTTTTTTCCGCCTTACTGTCATGCCTACATGCGCAGAGTTTTTCATTTATCCCCTTTTTATTTTGTGCAACCCGTCGTTGAAAACAAATGTATTTCCTAATGTTTGGAAGCAAAATAGGAATATTCCTGTTTTTAAAAAAGGTGATGCACAGGATTGCAAAAATTATCAACCCATTACTATTTTAAGTGCTATGTCTAAGATTTTAGAAAGTGTAATCTATAAAGACTTTTCCACCAAGTTTAATACCTAATTTCTTGATCTGAACACGGGTTCATTCCTAAATGCTCATCATAATCTAATTTATTCTGCTTGACAAATAAGATTATTTATTCATTTGAAATTGACTCACAACTTGATGTCATTTACACCGACTTTTCTAAGGCTTTTGACTCTATCGATTTCGGCATTCTTTTAAATAAGTTACATGGTATTGGTTTTCATGTAAACCTGACTTATCGGCTTCATTCGTTTTCATCTAATTCCACAATCTATGTTTATTTTAATTATGCTGTTTCACATGAGTTTTCAAGTAATTCCGGTGTCCCACGGGGCTCTAATCTTTCAATTGTTCTTTTTATTGTATTCATTAATGACCTTACTTGTGTTTTTAAGTACTCTGGGTATCTTTTATTTGCTAACGAATTGAAGTTGTTTAGTTCAATACGTTCCAATTTAGACGCTGTTCTTATGCAGCTATCTTGATTATCATTTTAAGTGGTACACAGACAACAAGTTACACCTGAACATTCAAAAATGTAGTATTCTTAGTTATAGTGGATATTCGAGTAAGACGACGAAGAGAGTAAGATGACGAATTGGATTTTTCTCGAAAAATGTAATTGATAAATTTCCCGATTCTGCATCATCAGAGACCTTTAGCAACCAGCTACCCGTGTTACACCACAAGATTCCACCTGGTTGTTAGTGTGATTGACAATAAGCGGTATTGTGTTTTTGAGTTGTTCTTACCCAAATTTTGGTTGATGCTTGGTAAGGGATAGCTTTCAGGGAGTAAATATTTTTTGTTTAAATATGTGTTATTCGTAAAAAGCTGATCAAAACGTGTTCAATGATGCATTATTTTAAATTTTCTGATGAGCTGATGTCTTTCAATGTTTTTTAAATAAAAATGTGAATTCGGGTAAGTTGACAAATTCGCTGTAGGGTAAGATGACGAACGTTGATTCATGAGCTCATCCTGCTACCTTTCTGCCACTTTCCCTTCATGCACCTTACTTGAACTCCAATGAAAAATTAGCATCTCAGCAGAAAAGGAGAAAGAGAAGAAAGAAGATAAACAAAAACTGTGACAGTTGAAGGTGGCAGAAAATAATAAAACTAAACGCAACAGGCTTGCTAAAATTCTACAAAAAAGAAGAAAGTAGCTAAGCGACACCTCGACTTATAATCATCTGAATCTGAAGACGGAACTCATTCAGTTGAATTTCCCTTACTTGACGTTGATGACAATCTTTAACCAGAGGACTTCGATAATGAAGAATGCGTTATTTGCTGTGAGCAAAGAAAAACGGAATTGGGAATCCAATGTTTTATGTGGAAGTTCTGACCCCATGCCACCTGCCTGGGACAAAATCCAAGCCATTGGCGATACGATTGTTACTCACTTCTTTAGGTTTGAATCTAAAATTTCGATTGATTATAATTTCATTCATTTTATGCATTTATTTCAGTCCGATTATGTTTGTTTTGTTATGTGTAATTTGTTGTGATGAAAATGTGAATACTCTTAAGAACTTTTGTACTGAACTTCAAAATTTTTTAAAAAGTTTAATACTTAATGAAAAACAGACTTATTTCGCCACTTTTTAGAAATTTTAAGGCTGAAGCCGTAATGGTAGATATCATTGACATTAATTAATTTTTTTACAAATTTAATTTCTCACAAATTCTCAGATTTTCCCGCTGTATACCAATACAAAATTTTTTATTGCTTGTATGTGTATCGGTACGACCCACCCTACCGCAGACACGATTGCAAATTTGACAATATGCATTTTTTGAAAAGCTGTAATAAATTCGGCAAAAGTAAAATTAGTCTTAAAATCATCAGCCACAAAATACCCTAAAATCTATTAAACCTCCAGCCGTTAGTCTTTGAGATTGCTACGTTTAACGAAATTGTCACGCTGAAAGAGAAGGTTTTTCTCCAAGTTGTCAGGTTTTGGACAAAAGAGTTTCTACCCCCGTTTGTGGTCATTTGCGCGCCGTAGGGGGGCTATTAGATCTGTTATCTGGAGGCAGTGACAGATGACTTCTGACCTCGATTCGTTGTGACTGGATTCTTTGTTAGAATACCCTTCTTTGAGTATTCTCAGGAAAGTAGTTGGGAATGTCTTGCAGTGTCAAATGCAACAGAATGGGAATCGGTGAACGATTTTAGATTTTTTTTCTTAAATTTCTTCAAGAACCTTATAAGATAAAATTTAAAATATTTTATATGAACCTTATTGTTACAAATTAAATGTGTACGTTTCAATGTTTTCTCCTCACTACATATTTAAAAAATATTTTTATCACGTCTAGCTATGAAATTATTGATGGAATTTAATTCTTGAAACAAAAATAAATATATATTGTTCATTCAGCGCATTGAAAATGCATTGTAGTACTTAAAATCGTGTGTTTAAAACAATAATCAAAATTAGTAACACCTTGTTATAATTTTGTTTCTTCAACATTTAGAAAAACAATTTTGTAAATAGATAATCTCGCAGGACATTTAGGATTTCGAGATAACGATCTATGGTTTTTATCTGAATGCGATTACGATTTTATATCTTGTTGAATATTCATAACTTATTATTTGTAACCAAAGGTGGATGTAAGAATTCGTTAAATGGGGGCTACTGTGGGAAAAATATCTTAGAAATTAAGAATAACTTAATTAAAATAATTATTGTAATACTTAATGTGCAATTTTTTGTAGTACTTAAAAATGTGTGTTTAAAACAATAATCACAATTAGCAACAGTACGTTATAAATTTGTTTCTTCCACATTTACAGAAAAAAATTTTTAAATAAGGAATCTCATACGATTCGTATTTGGAGATAACGATTTACGGAGTTTATCTGCATGATTACGATTTTTTTTTTGTTATTTTTTCTTAATTTAGTATTTGCGACCAAGGGTGGATCTAGGAATCTATTGGGGAGGTGGGAAGGGGGGGGGAAGACTGTGAAAAAAAATGCTTTTTTTGAAATCTTAAAATGATAGACTCCTTTAGGTTATGCACTTCTTTTATAATTTTTATATGGGATAAATTGACTTCCTGCGTTGTCATTCAATTAATTTTAACTGTCCTATTTTTCGTGCTCATAAACCCAAGGAAGAAACATATTTGATTTCACAATTCAGGAAAAAAGCCCAAGTAAGAATCTTATGTAATGCTCAATAAACTTAAAATTCCCAATTAAAAGAAATTATTACATTAAGAAAATATACGATTTTATATAAATCAATGTTAATCTTTTCAAAATGAAACAGTTCAACAAGTTGATTACATAGATTTTGTCCATTACCTTTTTTAAATACACTAATAAATGAAAGCAAATAAAAAGTTTTTATTAAAGGTATAAACGTACTCATATGTTCATAAGTAAATCTTGTATAAATGTATAGTATTTATATTCAAAAATTAACTTCAAAAGCAATCTGAATTTGAATGTTCTTAAATTAAAGCAATCTTTAAAAGAGAAAATTGACAACTTTTTATTTTTTTTATTTTATATTCCTTTTACTTGTGTTTTAAATTAAAAACATTTCTTTAGTTAAAGGCTAAGAAAAATACGTATATGTGCATGTTCAAGATTTATAGACATTCAATTTTATGCCCGTTAATTGACACTCATTTTGGATACACATTTACTCTCTAAATCTAAAAAATAACTCAGAATGATTTGCGAATTTTACGCAGGAGACTTCTGGCCCTGATTTTATGCTGCGAAACGCAATACGACTTAAAATTCTAGATCTATTCAAATTGATCCTCCCCTGACCACAGACACTCCCTCTCATTATGTCGCATCTTGACACCTGCAGGGTAGAGAAAAACTTGTAGAAGGAAAATCTCGGGTCTGACACTTATATGGAACTTTTCTTTCCCAAGACAGTCTCTAGTCTACCGTTAGGGGAGGAAAAAGTCACGCAGATATCTCGGGCCTGACGCTAGGAGGGTTACATTTTCTTTGCAAATGAAACAGTTTGTTTTGTTCCCCAGTGTTATTGAAAGATATTCAAATTATTTTGAAGCGATGTAACTATAGTTTTGAAATCCTTTTTAAAAGAAAGCACTAGGTGGTCACAGTTTAACAGCAAGTGTTTAGATTTAGAGATCAACATTTAAATATTTGAACAATAGACTGTTTGTCCTTACGCCGAATTAAAGGAAGTAACAGAAAAAATATTCTTATCATAGTATCTTCGGATAGGAAACTTGTTTGGCTACTATTTGCTGTGACAATTTTTTAAACAACATGTAAGTTTAGGGGAATACTTTTTGGTTCTTGACCAAAACAAACAATTGCCTAAATTGTTGCAAAACCTTTTAAATCAATATTACTACAGTCACGAACTAGAGGAACAGCCAAATAGTAGTTATACTCACTGATATTCCTCATAAATTGGAAGTGAATAAGCCAAAGCAAATATAAAAGAAATTATAAAAGGTCATTAATGGCATCGAATGCTAGTTCAAAAAGAGCAAAAACCAAGTTTACGTCGTTTCGTATCATAAGTGAGGAAAAAAGAAGAAAACGAACTGATAGAGTGCATAAAATGCCATACATTGTGATCTCATGGGAATTTGAGAATCAAATATATTTTTGCTTTAGATTTGCATTGAGAAATTGGTTGAAAAACTGGGAAACCAGTGGTCCAATTTGGTCAGGCAGTTTCCTTAATTGGACCGATGTCATAATTTTATAGCTTTTTTTTCCTACATTAAATTGTATTTCATAAAAATTAATTACACTCTTTTGAAGATAAATACACTACAAAAAGTTATGTATTTGTTTTTATTTAATTTTTTTTCTATCACTGAACATTTAAAGCCGTATACTATAAGGATTATTTATTCCTGTAAAGGTACAAAACAATTTCTAAAAGCTTCGGAAGCGCTGCTCAGTCGAGACTGATTTGTAAGCTAGGTGTGATCATGCGAATTAATCTCCAGTCCTACGGCCTCACGTGCGGTTCTTCACTGTTCTCTCGCTTCGGCCGTTTCCTTCAGCAGCAATTCTATGGAGTATTTCGTAGGAAGTATATTTCTCACTTTTCATTCTATGAAACGCTGAAAATTTCAAACTTTCGGCTAGAAGCTTACATCAGAATTAAAAGAAGTCATTTTACTAAAATACAATGTACTTGATTTTTTTTGTTTCCGACTGAATGAAAATTCTGAAATAGTGCTTTTCATGAATTGTGCAATCAGCATCAAAACGTTATGCTCTGCTGTTCATAAATTTTTATATAACAATGTGTAAGAAAAATTGTTTAATATGTCAAACAACTTTTTAGTAAGCAGTTCAAAGAAATGATGAAAGATGTTCACGTTTTAAAATTTGTGAATGTCGCATTCGATGCATCATTTCAACGCCAATCGAGAACATTTTATGTAATGGAAGAAACTGCTCATCGGAAAAAGCTGAGAACATACCGCATAAGATTACATTCTCCGTTGATTCTGCCAAAATTTAGCTGTGTTGTTTTTTAAAAAATTGAATGATAAGAACGGTGGTAAAATGTGTAGAAACATCATATTATTATCACACGAAAATTTCGAGTCTATAACTACACTGTTTCTCGTGATATCAATAAAATATAAAATTTTTACTTCAACATTATAGACACGAAATTTCATTTGCTCATAATTTCGAAACGAAGAGAGCTAGAATGGTGAAAGTTGGTTAGCGAGCATTAATCTTCACGAAGTTTTAAAATTCTTGGAAGAAAAATAGATTTTGCCTTGCAAATATTGAAGTTGGTTCGGTTGAATATGTTGAAGACTCCTTACAAAGTTATTGGAGATTAAATTTGTTATTAGATGATATTTGCTGTCCTTTGGTTCAATATATGATGAAAACGGCATACTGGGTGGTTCGGTTTTTTTTCGCACGTGTATATTAGAAACTGAATTCTTGATTGAATGCTATCCAACAATTGAACGGAAGGTGAAAATTGTTGTTCAAATAAATATAACACACCACTTTTAAAATTTAAAAATATTATTGATAAATTACATGGATAGAACGTTCTTGTGTATTCATGTCCTCAGTGAGCATTTTGTCTAAAAGCCCAGATAGCGCTCTGCTATCGAGGCTGTTTAAATATTAGTCGGTATAACTCGTTCGTGCATTGTTACATAGTTACTTACTTTTTAATATTATTCTTATTTATATTTATGATTATTTTATTCATGAGTACCACTATTCTCCATGTTTCTTCACCACAGCAGCGGGAGATCGTTTGGCCCCTATGTATGGTTTAATGGGAAACACACGCACAAACACAGCGAATCTTCAGTAGATTTGGGGTTTCGAATTCGAAACCTTGCCTCCCGCCACCGCGGTCTTGTTCAGCATATAGGAGAAGCTCCTGCGTCAGACAAAATAACAAACAGAATGTACTTTCTTCTTAAAGTCATAGATACCTCCTTTAAAAGGATTAAACAACGAACAATTCTCACATATTCGTCACTGATTTCTGCTTTTCTTTATATATAAATCTCGTATACTATCAGATAGTTCTGGTGGATTCATTCATTTGAGTCCGTAAAAAATACGGAAAAAATAAAAAA
>BGPR01033488.1:0-16955 GCA_013235015.1 Araneus ventricosus | reverse complement strand
AAACATCACTGGCAAAAAAATTGAAGTAAAGGTTTATCACTTTGATACTGTTCTAAAAATGGTAACAGCACTTTTGACAATCATTCCTATGGAACCATGGACCAATAAAGGCCATCTGTAACTCCTCCCTTATTTCCCAAAGTGTATGCGATGGATATGGATACATAGAACGCGAGCAGTGTCGTCCCCCACCACCACCACCGCATTCCACGAGAGCCACGTCGACCGAGATTAGAGCCGCCGAGAAGGAGGAATTAGAAAAACGATAATTGGTGAAATTTTAAATTTTTTAATAATGGCAGAGTAAAAAGTAAGGACTTTTTTTAAAAATGGGGCATGAAAATAAGGATTTGTAAGGACTTTTAAGGACTAAATGTAAAAGTAAGGACTTGTAAGGACGCGTACGAACCCTGATATTTCACCTACAGTCAAGCTAATGGAAAAAAAATGTCAGTTTATAATTAGTTTTTGGAACAACAGATAATTTTATCTATCTCCCACCAAAAAAAACTAAAAATTATATTAAATAAACAACCATGCCAATAGACACTACTTCACGTTTTTTTAATGTTTACTTTTTTTAGAAAAAATCAGTGTGTATAAAAAATATTTTTAAATCAAAATTTATTGCTTATTGCTGTCGCACATATTTATATGTATACATGCATTTAGTTTCTACCTACATTATAGTTGAAATAACCCATTTAACCCTTTACAAAGCTGTAAAGTTGTTTCTCTGACATGCTAATCTTGGCGACAAAAGGAATCTTCTAGAAAAATCCTGAAATTTCGTTCTATCTCTACTGGGAACCAGTAATTTCATGAACCTTCTAGAGATTACATCACTTCCTATGTAATGATGTCACTTCCTGTTGAAAAGATATAAAAGCAAGTTCTCAAACCAAGAGTGGTCAGTTGGACTTTGATCAGCAGTGGAAGCTGGTGAGCTGAAAAGACATTGAGAGCCATTTCAAAATGCTGTGTTTGAGAATTATTGGTGATTTCTGCTGTTAATCTATATAAGTGCTGTTCCATTTTGTTACCTGTGCTACATTAGTGTTCTGCTGAAATCTTTGTGGAATAAAGTTATTTATTTTTTTATTATCCTGCTTGTTAATCTGCATTCACGCACACCCACAAGACAATTTTTGTTATAATATCCTAGTGGTACTTAAAAGTATCACTTTAATCATGCTTATATCTTTGTAATATGACCATTTTTTTCTGATAGCATTCACAAGAACATGTAGGTAGTTCCAATAGCAAGCAATACATGGCATTTAAAGGCAGAAGTTAAATTTTTTAATTAAATTAAGTTATTCTAATTAACTAGAAGTTTTCCTCTTTCCTAGATTCATTCTGCACCAAAACTTAACTAATAATGCAAAAATAAAATTTAAAAATTAATTTCAGAAAGAAAGGGTTAAATTAGAAGCCAACCAACTGATCATTTTACGTACATCATAGATATAACACCAAAATTTCAACCAATGCTCATTTTACGTACATCATAGATATAACACCAAAATTTCAACCAATGCTGTAAATTCCAGTTCTAGTTGTTAAAACATACATAATTATTTCAATTACTTCTCCTGTGTGCTGGTCAGATTAGATGACTTTGTAATGAACTGAGCCCCTAAATCGACTGTGTTTCCAAAAGAACTTCTAGATGTACACATACGTCCACCTGCAAGATGATACTAAAGATATTTTATAACATTATGGATTATTTAAAGTGAAGTTCAAGCACTAAATCATTATGCAAATAATTCCTTAAAATTCATCATAAACAATCTTAATTTACAAATTAGTATTTAAACATGAAATTAAAAAAATTAGTATGCTGAATAAAATTAGAAAAATTAATATTTTAAATTATAGTGTACTAAATTTAAAATACTAGTGTTTGCACTTTTTAGTGTACTAAAATTCCAAACCAGTAGTACAATTATCTTTTATGTCCATAACAGTAACGGATAGTGATTTGGCCAAATACCAAATATTCAGCCAAATAACGAATATTCGGCAGTCGAATAGCAAATTTTTAAAAACATTTCACTTCTGATTGTATATGAAATATTTTTCAAATTTTAAATGAAAGAAATTAAGATTAAATAAAATTGATTTTTTATTATTTGTATATTTTTAAAAAATATTAATACCTTTACATATTTGTGATATTTTAAATACTTTAATTCCAAATAATAAATGAAAAACCCTCATCATTTTGGGATTTCTTAAAAGAAATAAAAGAGCCATCATTGCAGAACATGATAGTTACAAGCACAGAAGAAAATTGAATGGATAAATTAAAATTACTAGAAGTATATTCCTATTTTAGTAAAGAACTTCTAACAGGTAGGATGGAGTGTCTACTTAATTAGTGGAAAAAAATGCAAAAAAATTTCCAAGGTTTGCAAATTTAGCAAGAAAATGTCTTTCAGCACCTGCAAGCATTATTAGTGACTGTTTATTTTCTGAAGTTGGTAATATATATAAAATCATATGAAACAGACTCCTATAAATGATATGCAACATTTTTAAATACACTTGTGTACTATGAAACTTAAAATTTGATAAATATTAGATTTTTTAAAAAAATAAATGTGCAGGAACGTAGTTCTGCAATATACTTTATTAAATAGATTTTAAACATCATTTTTTTAAAGACATTTTATCCTGAATTTATTCTGTGGAATATCTGTGTAGCATTCGGCCAGACAGAATATTCAGGGAAGGGCTGAATAGGTTTAATACTGAATATTCATTACATCCCTAATTAGTATTTTATGTGTATGAAACCAAACGAAACAGACTTTCTCCTGAAAATACTTTAAAATTATTGTTCTTGCATATAAGTTCAGGCTTTGCAATTATAATTTATATTTAACTTTATTAAATATACCTATGCACTATGCAACTGATATGTAATTCTGCAATATTCATTGTTAAATGTGAATTTAAAAGCACATTTCAAAAAATTATTATCCCGAATATATTCAGCCAAATATCTGCTTAGTATTTGGCAAAAGGGCCGAATATTGAACAGTTGCAAAATATTCATTACATCTCTAATAACAATAAAATATAAAATGATCTTCTAACATTAGTACAGTATACTCTCTATTATCCGTGCGCGGATTATCCGGTTTGTGGATTATCCGTGCTCATTCTGGACTCACAAAAAAATTTAAAGAGAAACATTCCCACGCTTATCATGCATGTAAAATCAATGTTGATGTACGATCGAGAGATTCATTCTGTGAAACTAGCGAGCAGTGACGGCGGAGGCTAAAGAATAGATTTTTTTTTCTTCCTCCACGTGCTATCTCTACCGGTTTAACCCCTAATTTTCCGAGAAATGAATCGTCCACTTCCTGCTAGCTCATTCTCGTACAAACTCGCTTCTCTCTGACAAGTCATTCTTTAACTTCTTCGTCCTCTTTCAATTCCGCAAGTGTTCCTTCAGTTTTTGCGTCTTGTTTATTGTCAGTTAGTAGCGTAAAATATTTTACTCGTAAAAATGAGTGGCGTGAAATGAAAACGAAACATTTCAAATGTTAAACAAAAATTAGAAATCCTTAAAAAACTTGATAATGGAGAATCGGCTAGTACTGATGCAGAAGATGCACTAAATGAGGGAAATACAATTTCTCGATCTGCTGCTCTACAATCTGCGACAACTTTGTTAGATTATATGGGACAACAAGGATTTGATTACGGTGACATTCCTGCGGTTCGTAAAATATGTGTCGATATACGACAACAGATGAACAAAGAGCAGAAGCAAAGACGCATCAAAGATTTTTTAAAAGCAGTAAATGTTAAAAGGAAAATTCCTAGTTTGATTTTATACAGCATGTAAATGTAAGTAATTTTCATATTTTTGTACTGATGTTGATTTTTTCTTTAATAAAAAGGAGTTTTCGGATTATCCGTGTTTTTCAATTGTTTGTGCGATCCCTCCCGGTGATTAACCCGGATAATCGGGAGTGCACTGTAATTGTTTAAAAATTTTAAGACTTGGATTTTTTGTTTTATTTAAAACCCCCACAGGTTCAGCCTACCCGAAAGGGTGTAAGGAATTTAGCAGACCGGTGGGAAAATATAAAAGCAATACAAAAATATCAATATGACATAACACACAAAATCATCATCATCACAAACACAGCACAGAATATTACAAACATTGCAAAAAAGGGACAACAACAAAATAAATAAAGTAACCTAAAACATACTCAAAAGAAAAAAAAAAAAGAAATTTAAAAGTATGCCACTGAATTGATATTACACTTGTAGAGAAGCATAAATTAATTGAATTCTGTTTGATTTTTATCACCAGATCGGGAACCAAAATTAAAAATATTCAAAACATTTAAAAAGAAAAGCCCCCAGTATGCATCCAAATGAGCAAAATTAGTCAATGGTGCGATACATGGAAACTCAAAATCCAAACTGAAAAATGCGAAGCTATTAATTTTTCCAATTTCAAACAAACGCCATCTTCCCACTTAAATTTATACGAACAAAATATTCCTTGGACTTCTAATATCAAAATTCTAGGCCTAATTTTTTCTGCCAATCTTAGTTTCAAGAAGCATTTCTTGCATCTTAAAAGAGCTACTATTAAATGACTTAACGCACTCAAAACTATCGCAGCCAATTCTTGGGGAGCAAGAACTACTCACTTATTACAAATAGTTGATGCAACTATCCATAGCAAATTACAATATGGATGTCATGTATTCCTTAAGTCTAGCAAAAGCGAAATTCTTACTATTGAAATCTTATACCGTACTGCTTTGTGTTTTGCCACCGGGTGGACACCCATCCCGATACTTTTGAAAGAAGCTGGTCAAATTTCCTTATCGTTATGTATACGAATGTTGGCCGAACGTTTCTTCTTTAAAAAATTTTTCTTCAGGCAAGATTTCTCCTCTGTTTCACTACCTTCAACCTTTAACACTTCAATTAAGATTGAAGAAACCAGTCCCTCTCTCAATCAGACTCTTGGAGCAAATTAATAAGCTGGGAATTGACATAAATTTTTTAATTCCTTCTCATCCCCCTCTTCAAAAACAAGAAAAAATTCTTTTTTATTTAGATACTCTACCTTTTCAAACAAAGATCTACTCAAATTCTGTTGTACAAACCCTTTTCAACGAATGTAAAAATTTATACTGGAAATACAAAATTATAATCGCAACAGAAGCTTCAAAGTCTAACGGGAAAAAAACTATAAAACAGCCAAAACTTTTACAAATGGAGTGACTAAGGCTGGATCCGTTTTCAATTATAATAGCATTTTCACTAGTGAAGCCCTCGCAATACTTATCACTATCAATAATCTCATCAATGATAATCAGCATTATGTTTTACTAAGTGATAGCCTCTCAGTATTAAAAGCACTACAGTGTTCGAATATTCATTCCAAAAGTATAAGCAAATTCCTTGCACATGAAATTTACAAAATTATTGGTAACATTCAATCCATCGAGTTTGTTTGAACCTCTGGACATGCAGGCATTACCGAAAACGAATACATGGACCCCTTGACCCGTAAAGCACCAAGCTCCCTGATCTCTCAATGGATATTACATGAAGATTTATTATTTTTTATGAAAAATTATATTCAAGAAGAAGCCATAAATGAATGGAAAAATTCAAAATACTACCCCAAATTTTATTTTTTAAATGAAAACCGACCTCAACTCCGAATATTTCCTTCTAGTTGCAAGAATGATGCCCTTATTTCTCGATTCCGTACTAAAACATATCCAACCAGTGCTAAACTTTTCAGATTCCGACTTGCATCTACATCATTTTGCACCTTATGCGAACTTGAAGAAACCCTGGAACATTTGCTTTTTCAATGTCAACGTTTTGAACATCAAAGAAACTTTTTTCATGTGGAGTTGGGCTGTCTCCCACTTTCTTTTTCATTTATTTTTGATTTCTCAATATATTCCAAAAAGCAGGTTTTCGCCGTTCAAAAATTTTTGCGCCATATTCATGATAATCTTTAATTCAGTTTTTTTTTTACTTTCATTGACTTTTTCAATTTTTCTAAGTTTCGAGCTCTCAGAATTTGATCTAATGATAATTTGAGATAAAGCAGCCAAGGAGCGAGCATACATCTCAAACAGCTTCATCATCATCATGAGCAAAACAAAAGCACAAGCTCAGTACAAGACACCAGTAAAAAGGAGGCAATAAAATTTTTTGTAAAATATCATTAAAAACCCACAAAAGAGCATCAAAAACAGACCCTATGGTCTCTCACCAGTCTAGAAAACAATAAAATCCATCTAAGTACACATCAGTCAAACAATAAAAATACAAGAACAGAAATATCAAATTCCCAAAAGAAGAAGAGCAAAACCAAGGCACCGACTGGGACTCCCCAAGGGTGAATGCTCAATAAAATGTAGGGCACTAAAGCATTTTAATAAGTCCAGGATTAACCTAAAAACAATATAATCAGTTAAAATTAACTACGTAAATAAAGTATTAAAAACTTAGAGTAGGGCACAGGGACAACCCACTTAAAATTTTTTAATCAGTGGTGTTAAGGTAAAAAAGTAAGGATATCTTAAAATAATTTAAAACCAATTTCACTCCGAGGTCTTTAGTGAATCACAAATGTTGTTGCTAATAGTATATGCTTTCATTAATTTATTTATTGCAATTTTATTATGCATTAAATTTTTAAACCATATCTTTTTATTTTGCTCTGAAGGCTTCTTGAGGTGGAATTCTTTGGTAAGCATGCAGTCAAATAAATAATGATCTGCATCACCCACCTGACCACAAGAACAACTTGGAGAATTCAATAAATGGAATCTATATAAATAGGCCGGAAAAGGACCATGCCCACTAAGAAAATATATTAAATATTTATTAACGATTAAAAATTCTTTGTCCATGAATGTTCTGACTCTAATAATAATTCCAATAATTTTCCCATTCATGAATTATAAACTGTTTGACTCTCAATTTAACATATGAATATGGGGCAGGAAGATCCAAATACTGCCCTATTGCGGTCAGTCTGATCGTTACCTGGGTTACCGGCATGAGCTTTCACCCAGGTCAAGCTAACCAACAGTCTGGAACTATAAATCTTTTCTTTAATACTATTTACAAACTCTGATTTGGGCTCTGTGCTCTTAATTGCTTCTTTTGAGGACTGACTATCAGTATGGATATTCACCAGTTTATTATGTTCTAGAGCCCAGCCGGCAGCAAAGCCAATAGCCGCCAACTCGGCCTGAAAGACGGAATTTGTTGGATTCAGTTTGTATAAGAAGTCTTTATATGGTTCATTGTTTTTAAAAATGCACACGGCGAATCCAGTTTCATTAACCGGATTTAAATAATATCAAGAATTTTGGCCTAATTAATCATTATATGGCTCGGATTAAAATTTGAACAATTAAATTTATCTTCATTTTCCAGTCCATAAACCTCCACATACACCTTTAAACTGAGAACACAACAATGCAGCCATTCAATTTTAGCATGTTGACAGAAAAGGCAAGTATACCATAAGGAAATTTAAATATTTTCTATATTTGTAACTAGACAATGTCTACAATATCTAAACCATATAACTCATTACAGTGGCAAATCCGGGGGGGGGGGGGGGGCTATAAGGCTGCAGCCCCCCCAAGAGCTAAACCAAAATTCTTGATTTTATTTGAAATCACTACAACTGTTTGTTCTTAATTTTCATTTTTTAAAAATAATAATAAAATCGTGACAACATTGCTTTCTGGCTTGACAGGCTCGAAACTTTTCCTACTTTTCTAGTCATTCCACTCGTGCTTGTAGCGTTGACGCAGTCAAAAACATTTTTTTGGCTAGCTATTTCCTTGCATTTTTTATTAAATTATCGAAAGTATTGTAGTGTTCTTTATGATTCTTGTTGTCAGGTGAGGAAAGTCTGTCAAGTTAAAGTGTTTTTTGTTTACATAAGCCATGAGGTTTGACATTCGTCACTACAATACAAAATTTTTATAATCCCAGACCCGAATCCTAGATTCACCACTGACTCCTTATCTGATGTTTAATTTGGTTGACCATTTTTGGATTCTATAACTTCTTCAATAATAGTGCAGAGAAAATAATTTCAAATGCCATCATCTACATGCATAAAAACAAGAGTATAAATTTTTTTCTTCTCCTTTTGCCCCAGAATAGGCTTAATAAACACTATTAAGATGTGAAAATTAAATACGACAATGGTGATTTTTTTCTTAAAATTGAAAGATAATGTCCGGCTATTGCTTAGCTTACTAAGTCACTAAATCAGGTTTTTCCATTCATCATATTCATTTCCAAACTGTCTAACCCCATTCATACATCTTCTAAAAATCTTCAGAATAAATTTTTAAAAAATCACCATGTCAGAAAGATTTTATTTCATATAAATAAAAAAAGATTATCCCATTCAAATCTCATTTCTCAGGACTGGAAGCAATCTGGTCAAAACAATGAGACATTAAAAATTCAGTATCATCTGCCACAATTTGGCATGGGTGTATAAAGTAGTATTTACACGAGGCCAGTATTGTCACTACAGTAAGATCACACATACATAGACAGAGAAACAACGGCATGTAGTTCTCCCATAAGGACAAGTAATTGCTATAATCTGCTCTTTCTGCACATGCATGATCTACTTTTTTCACATATGTGCAGAGTGACAATACTGGCCCTGTGTAAACCCTGCTTAACTTTGACTATTAAAATAAAACAGTAAATATTAGCTTTTACTACACTTTTTGTCATATATTTGCTAGAAACAGATGTTAAATAGAATTCCATGCGAGTATATTTTTCAAATCTTTTGCTTTTGTGCATTTACAAACAGTTACAAAAAAAAAAAAAAATCAATATCTGTAAGAGATATTGGTTCTGCTGTTGGTATAAGAAAACCTACTGCTTCTCAAATTCTTAGGAGAGGCAATGAAGCTGAAGAATTTTCTCTATAAAGGATGCAGAAAATTGACAGGAAAAGGAAAGCAGCCCACAAACTAAAAAATAATGCAAAATATCTAAAAAAAAAAGATCTTTTAAGGGGCTGTAGAGTTCTACTATTGCCAAAAATAATGCTTCAACAGTATGGTGCTAACTTGTAGCTGCTGGTCAGAAGGCAAGAAAGTCAATATAATATTTTTTGTTTACCATATTGATTCAACTAAAAATCACTATAATAGGCTAAAAAATATGCATCTTGTACCACAGGATATTGGGGAAAAGTGACAACACTCTTCAACCAATTCCAACTTGCAAACCCATCATTATTAGATGAAGTAACAAAATTTTAACACATAAAAGAAACTGCAAAATATCCTCAAAACTACATACTTTGAAGTTTTTGCACAGCATACAATACTGGAAGCTTAGTTCCAGTTGAAGGGATGTGAAAATCATAAACCATTGTGTCATTCTTGCAACTTTTTGCAAAGACATTTTAGCACAATTTGGCTCAATACCACAGTTTAAAATAAGTCAGTACATTTATGCTAGAAAATAAAATGAATATGCCAGGCCTGGAATTTTCCTGACTTAAATCTGATAGAAAAACTGTGGAATATTCTAAAGTACAATCCTTGTTTAAATGAGATATTTAACAAAAGGAAACATGACAAAAAGGGTAAGACTTAAGTTTGATGTGCGGTTTCCCGCCAAGTTGGCAAAAATCACGCCAACTATGAAATACTCGCCAAAAGTCCGCCATATTTTCATTAAAGGGATGCAATAAAATAACTAACGTGCACCACATTTGGCGAAAAATCGCCAGAAAAAGATTCAACTTTGGCGAACGCACATTAAACTTAAGTCTAGCCCTAAAAGGTATTCTAGATATAATTTTGACTAAAAGAACACAGACTGCCTATTAGCTTTATTCATCATATATATATAAAGGTAGAGCATATAATATCAAAAATAAAAAGTTTATCTGCTTTGTCAAAATTAATTTTAAAAATTCATAACTATGAAAAAAAGAAGAAATAATTATAAAGAATGTTCATATGTTTTACGAGACTAAAATGTACCACAAAACATCAGAAAATTTTTTTTATTATAGCAACTTCCGATTGTAATAAGTAAAATATATATTACCAGTTCCTTTGGATTTCTCCAAAATTACAATATTTAAATACGGCATCGATTGTTTTAAAAGCATTGCAGTTACTGCACCAGTAATTCCACAACCTACAATGCCCAAACGATGCATGATGGAGAAATATATTTATTGTTTATAATTCTGATACCGATCAATACAAACACACGTGTTTCACGTTTACGTAAAAAAACCTTACGAACTACAGCAACTAAAAAAAAAATCACTAGGGGGAGCTTGGTTCATTGGGAATGTTTGCAGTTAGTATTCACCCAATCATAGAGCTAGATACTTTCCGGGTTGTTCAAAAGAAAAATTTTATCATTTAAAAATCGCTATTCATCAAGATAAATTTGTTAGTCTTATTTACAGCTTAAAAATATTTAATAAAAGTTCTAAATTTAATTTTTACTGGTTATCTTTCAAGAGGATTTATTTCAAATCATCACCGTTTTGTGATAATCACAAAAATTTTCTCTCTGTACATACCTTAACTACAACTGTGACTAAACAACAAAATTCCCCACATGTTAGCAAGCTTTTTTAAAGATAGTTGTTATGTGTTGTAGTTGTTTGTTATAATAATTGCAACTTCTGATCAACTGATAACATGGGAAAACGTAAAGGAAAGGTAATTTATTTTTAAATGCACTTTAATTTAATTACAATTATTGTATTTTCCCCAGTTATTCTTTATGTTTCAGATATTTGTTCGCGCTAATTGTGGAGAATCTTATAAATATCAGATGATTTGATTTTTCTACGCTTTTCCAAGAAAATAGCAGATTTTTTTTTGGATAAATGTCAAGAAAATTTGCTATTTGCTTGGAGAAGCGTATGTTTGTTTCTTTTGCTGTTTGGAAATTCTAATGAAGCATTCAACGTTTTTGATCACAGAACAAATTGTCTTGATATTTGCGGTTTGGTTTAATTTAGAATGCACATTTTGGCAAGACAAGCGAATTTACATCATCAATAATAATATTACTAGAAAATCACCCGTCATGGTATGACGGGGTGTAAATTGCCTCTTCATTCGATAGATTTCCCGTCAAATTGGACGTGTTTAAATAGATATATATACGAGCGAAATGTTTAACATTGATTGAAAACAAATAAAATAAACATATGTTTTATGACAGGTAATATTTTTTATTTATATATTTCTTTATTCGAAAAACCTCTTGGTAAACAACATTCCACGTGAAGTATTTTTCGTTGTTTAAAAATTTTTCTTGTACTTCAGATGTCTTTATGTAAATTTTAACTTTGCCAAAAAATATTTTAAAATTATATCATCACTGTTGCAATAAATAATTAGATGTATCGTGGTGTCCAAACTATATCGCACGCATGATATACCACTGACACGATTTCTACTTTCTATTAAAAAATGGAAATTAAATTGAAATATATGATTAATATAATTTAAAATTTCTCGGGAATTATTGATCATAGCGAGATAAATTTTATATCAATAGCAAATTTTATTTCACTATTTTGGAGCTATTAACTTTGAAGTTAGAACCACAATTACTTTTTAAAATTACTGAAATTTAGGTTCTCTAACAATTAAATAATGCTGTTTAACATTTCCCAGTGCTATGGCACAAATTTTATTGTTAGTGATGTCAGAGCATTACCGCATCAGTGAGAGACAGATCTGGGTTATTATATTATTAATACCAATAATCTCAGCAGTGTAGTAAAATGACCATGATTAAAGATTGTTTTCAAAGTTTGATCTGGCATAATAGTGCTTTTGGATTCTTTTGGAAAAATTCTGAATTACGGTTACTATCAAATAAATACAATCTGGTATGAGTTTCTGAGCATCTTTTTGTTATGAATTATTTTATTTATGTATTGATATCCTTGGCTTTCAAACAAGCAATTTGCCGAAATATATATATTCACTGGAGGACCTAGCAAAAATTAGTTTGTCTTGCAACGCGACCTTACTGGTCATGCGTGTGATTCGGGTTATGAGAGAGTGAGAGTTGTATCTGTACATAAACAATTTATTGACATATAACACAGTAATTCTTGGCAACACGCGACATACAACAAAATAAAAAAAATAATACACAGTTTCACATGAAGTCACCACATTCCTTTAGATTGTTATTACTGGCAGATAGGACTGGGCGATGTTAAAGTTTTAGCATCGCGATGTATCGCCACTCTAACATTGCGATGTTTCGATACATCAATGTTTCGCACTTAAGGTAAGTGCTCCAGTAGTGGGCCACTTTAATTTTTAAGTTGAAAAACAAGAAATTCCAACATTCCAGTGAAATAAGAGATCTGCCTCTGGTAGGCTGAAATCCTTATCAACTAAATACCAAAGGCACAGCCTTTATTTCCTGTTTAGTTAGGAGCTAGAAAGTTTGTTGCTGAAGTTGGTCTCTGAGAGAAGCATTTTTAGCTTATTCTGAGCGATTTCCTTAAGAGGTAACTCTTCATTCGACTATTTTTTTAACATACATTCTATTTGTTTTTAAAATGAATTGTTCTTGATATTATTTGATTAGATAATGAATGTATTATAAACTATCTTTAAGTTAAATAATACAGGGTTCGTACGCATCCTTACAAGTCCTTAAAAGTCCTTACTTTTACATTTAGTCCTTAAAAGTCCTTACAAATCCTTATTTTTATGCCCCATTTTTAAAAAGTCCTTGAAAGTCCTTACTTTTTACTCTGCCATTATTAAAAAATTTAAAATTTCACCGATTATCGTTTTTCGAATTCCTCCTTCGCGGCGGCTCTAATCTCGGTCGACGTGGCTCTCTCGGAATGGGGGGGGATGACACTGCTCGCATTCTACTAATCCATATCCATCGCATACACTTTAGGAAATAAGGGAGGAGTTACAGATGGCCTTTATTGGTCCATGGTTCCATAGGAATGATTGTCAAAAATGCGGTTACCATTTTTAGAACATTATCAAAGTGATAAACCTTTACTTCCATTTTTTGCCAGTGAAGTATTAAAACTTGTTAATGATTGCATTCAACATTTCAAAATTTTGAAACCAGAGAATGAAAAATTGAGAAACCTGGAGGAGGAGGCTTTATGCAAATTCAACTTCGTGACACAAACTATGTATTAACAGTTAGGTGTATTTGGTTGCTGGAATAACTAATAAAAGAAAGATAAAAAATATAAGGAATTAGCAGAGGATGTTTTCACACACACCTCCAGAAGAGATAATGGAAAAACATCATAACAATGATAAAACATTTCAATGCAGATATGTCCTGTGAATACAAACTAGTAAACCTGCGATTTGCATTGATCCCACAGTAATGGCTGATATCGAAAAAGCACAGGAAAAAATGAAAAATGTATTGATTACTGTGATTAGCAAAATAAATGTATTTTAGGAGAAAGATTAAACCGAAATTTTGTTACTCTATGCAGATTTTCTGTTAATTATTGTAAAGCCAAATTCATTTGAATTTACTTCTTTCAATCCAAAGACTGATTCCTTTGACAATTTTTTACAAACTTATTTTAGCAATACATTATGAAAAAGTTTGGAAGATTATCAAAATGATATTAATACTGTCAACTGGACAATGAGGTTTTTCGGTGAATAAGGCCCTGGAAATAGAAAATTTGAAAGATGCTTCATATATTTTCCAGCGTGTAAATCATGAATTTATTAAGCTGTCTGGGGCTATTTATGACTTAAAAATTAGTAAAGAAATGAGGACGGATGCCACCTCAGCTAGAGCAAAATACATGCAGTATTTAGAAAGTGAAAGATCCAAAGAAAAGACTGAAACAAAACAACTGAAACGAAAAGCTCTAGAGGAGAAAATAGATTTTTTAAAACAAAAGAAAATGTTCCTCCAAACGGACATGTACCAAACAAATGAGAAAGCAAATGATTTAGCTAATGAGGATGAAAAGTCAAAGGACATAAATTTATTTATTCAATCGCATGAACTAAGAAAAACAATTTCTGAAAAAGAAATTAAAATAAATACCTTGGATGTAAAATTGAATGAAAAAAGTTTGGAATTAAAGAATATTTAATTTGATTACCAGTTTCATGTGTTTTTTTTTTCATCAATTTATTAACTCATATTTTTAGAAGTTTTTGTTGTGTTAAATTTGCAATGTATCTTCTATGAATGTTTTATATTATAATTTATCATCTAATACGTTGTGTTAAATTTGTAATGTATCTTCTATGAATGTTTTATATTATAATTTATCATCTAATACGTTGAATTTGCAAAAATGAGACATTTTATTTAAAAATACGTGCGGCAATTCGTTAAGTTTATTCAATTTAGAGGTCCTTATTTTTTGGTTTTTTTAGTCCTTAAAAGTCCTTGATATTCTTTTAAGGAAATATGTACGAACCCTGTAATATTGATAATTTATGGATAGTGAAGGGTGGCCCACTTTTGGATCAATGTTTTACTAAATGCTCCAGTAGTGGGCCTAGGGAGGCCAGTACTGGAGTACATGTTTTCTCTCAAATAGACTGTTTTGTGATGTTTAATAAGAAGGTTATATCTTGTAAAGTCTTTTTAATTAATTAGATTTGCTTTATTTTTTATCAGAACCAGTAGTAGGCCACATGGCCCACTTCTGATACACTAATGGCCCATTACTGGTACACTAATGGCCCATTACTGGTACACTAATGGAACATTCTGACCAATTACTTAAATAATAAATATTTTATAGTACTGTTGAGTGAAAGACAGATATTCAAGAATTAGTTGGGCTCTGTAACGAGGCAGACAATAATAACTATCGCATTGCTGGACCATCGAAAAATATTCCATCACCATTTAAAAGGGCTCTTTTCTGGTTGTAGAGGGAAGATGATAAAAGAAAAAAAAGATTTATTCAACATAAAATATTAAGATTTAATATCCATAATGCCCCAAACAGAACTTAAAATGAAAGATCGATAATTAGCATATACCTCTTACAAAAAATTGGCTGTTAGAGAAAAAATGTAAATCTCATACGACTAGAATCTATAAATAAAAGATTTCACCTATATCAAGCCATTTTTATTGCATTTTTTATAGTGTATAATGTTAATGTATTGTTATTACTACTATATATAATGATTTTATTATTTTTTCTTTGGCACAATTGACAAATCTAAGTGACCCACTTTTGGTATGCCCACTACTGGTACATCAAAAGTTTGCTATGCCCACTTCTGGTGCATAGGAGTGATCTAAGTTTTTAATTTTTTAAAAATTATGTTACAATTATTTTGATATTTCAGGTGATTATTATTTTAGATAAAAGTTTGAACAACCATAAAAAAATACAGATTAGCGAAACTTCTCAAAAGTTTAGATGATAATTGAAGAAATACCCTTAAGTGGCCCACTACTGGAGCATTTACCTTACTATTGGCTAATTTTGCATTCTTACACTTTTGAGTGGATGATTAAGGCATTTATATGCTTAAAATAAATTCAATCCTTAGTTACCTAACAAATAAAGTGTCAAAAAATACTATAAATTTGTCTAGTTATCAACAATAAATCGTATATTAAAAGCAATTAATGCGATCTTCTCTTCAACCAAACAAACGATGAACGGCAGGATTGATAATTTTACCCTTGTACTTAAAACAACATCAGAATTTACACGATTAGAAGAAAGCACGAGGCCACACGAAGTAATGCACGTTTCGATGACTGAGAGATTCTACAACAGACAAAACACTTCGCTTCCTCAATTCTCGAGATGAGTTATTTTCATTCGCGGTCACATCGGGAGTCATCGTGTCAGCACAACGATCGCAACGTATATCTCTGCTTGATGAGACACGATGGAAGAAACATGGGGAAAGATACGCCACGGTAATCACCGATGATCGGGGAAGTGCCGCGCGCTTGCGGTCATCGATGCGCGATCGGGAACAATTGCTCTTCGCGGCGTGTGTGGACATCGATGTCTACGATACATCGGGAAACATCGTACACATCGCGGGTAAATCGAAATTTCCGATGCTTCGAAAAACACGACAATATAGACATCGGAACGGCGATGATTGCGTAACATCGATATTTTCCGATGCAACGGAAATCGGCACAGTCCTACTGGCAGACAAACATCCGACGGCAGCAACACTTGGAACAGGTAGGCTGGGGTCCACCGGCTAGATGTGCACTATCTCTCGACAGTCTATCCGCGATCTGTTCAGCCTTCTAAGGATGCTCCGGTGACGACACTGACTACTTGAGCTCTTACCCACTCTTTTATATTTGCCCATTATGTCACTCCACTCTGCTTCATTTTACTTTACCTGTAGCTCACCTCCCGAGCGGCACTTCACACTTCGACAAACAAACTCGACTTCCATTTGAACCCTAAGGTCACCTAATCCACAGGAATGACACCAGGATATCATGGTGGCTCATTACGATATTGCGATCAATTCCACAAAAGGTTCCAAAAATAGCGTGGTCCGTTACAGTCTTAACCCAGTGTCCTGATTGAGGACAGTTATGTTTCATCTTTGTGGCTAAATCATCATACGTGTGATGGTTTCAAAATGCCAAGACTAGCACTTTTTAATGCTTTTACACCAGAAATGGGTGAGCTACAATGAGTAAGATATAAGTTTTTTTGTTAGGTCACATTGAGTAAATTGTAAATCATCTCCCCCACCATTTTTCACTTCACCCCTATTTTGGTGAAATCAACTCCACCTGGTGCATGCGCAAAAGTATGGAGGGTTTCGGAATCCGAGAATCATCTGTACCCACGGTCCTTGAGAATCCTTGAAAATTTTTTGATGAAATTAGGTCCTTGAAAGTCATTG
>BGPR01033486.1:0-16955 GCA_013235015.1 Araneus ventricosus | reverse complement strand
TAGTTCATTTTTCCTTAACTTGAGACTTATAAGAAAATTAAAAACACGAACATGTATCAAGTACTCACAAGTGTTACGGTTTTTGTTAAGGAGCAATGTTTTGCAATCTTTCATCATCACACTCTCAGAAATAACTGTCAATTCTAAAATTATTTATCTTTAGGGTTTATGAGGTTTTTTTTTTAAATTTCCTATAGGGATAATTTACGTATTTGCATATAAATTCAGCCATTGAAAAAAAAATCATGACAGTATTTAGAGCATGTATAGGGGAGACCGAGGTACAATGGACCACTTTTGTAAATTTTGAATGTTTTTTCTCAAAGTACTAATATTTTTTTTCCTTGAAAAAAATACATATATTTTTTCTGCATATTAAGGTTTACACACTCTCTAAATTTATAATTATCTATACTTTTTTAATATTTATTTTTTAGTAATTAGTGACGAAGCGGACCATTGCATCTAATCCCGGGGTACTATGGTCCACAGCACGGGGTAGTATGGACCACCAGTAAATTTTTAAAAATATGTTACTACAGTACATTTTTTAATAACACAAAATATAAAATATATCAGAGTTATTTATTTATGGTTTCAGTTCATACGTATATTGCAATATTAATGAATATTAAAGTTGTTAAACGACAGATTAAAAGAACCATTTACAAAAAATTGGTCGTCTATGGAAATACTTTTAAGGGACAGTACTAGCGTCTATTTTAATTAATTTTATATCATTTAACACTTATTTTAATATTAATATCCATAGATACAAACAAATAGGAGCATTACTTTTTTAAAAGAATCATACTATGTTAATTAATTTTTGTTTACTATAGCTATAATATAAGAAATAAAATTTTACTGAATGTTTATAAAATATAAACAAGAAAAAAATCTCAAACAGAAAATGTAAAACTTTGACAAGCAGTTGATAAAAAAATTATGATATATCATTTTATGAGTAAAGATTTTATTAGTTGGATTCCAGAGAGCCGGTTTTAATTGAATTAACTCAATTAATGCCGACTCTTTTTCAGTAGACCAATTATACTTTTTGCATCTATGTCGATGGCGAAAAGACTCCTCTGAGTAGCGAAAATCGCGCCTTACTTGTCAGTGACGTCATTGGCAAGTTGAAACTGATTGGTCCAGTTATTCTTGACCGCGGTCTTCAACGGGAGCTTTTCAACAAAACGAAAAAGATCTGACGTCGCTTTCTGGGCTAATAAAACCGGTTCCAAGGACCTAGAAGCGTGACTTCTCTATCAAACCGGCGAAATATCTGGTAGTGAGATAAGGCCATAAGGGAGGTTTGGGTGCATGAGCCGGTCATGCCGCGCTCCACATGTTGGGGTTTTCTTTCTTTCTGATATCACTGTGAAATGTTGGTGCATCTGTTTCACCCCCTTGCAAGATATCTTCTCCTAATCTTTAAATTCCTGTGTGTGAAAGCGAATCGAAGACTTTATACAAAAATAATTTTGTCATTATGTCTGTAGAAAGAGACCAATTAGTCTTTTGCGTCGAATCAAGTTCTGTCTGTTTTTCGACGAACACAAAAGAATTCGAATTTCATATTTGGTCGTGTTCGAGAGCAATTCGTCGTTCCCCGCGAACTTCCAAACAACCTCAAGGAGGTCTAAAACGAAAAAAAATTAAATCTCGAGGACTGATTTTTTGACGCTTACAATATTTTCTCTACATATATTGAGAAATTAAAAAAGCTCATTACATTTAAATATCCAATTATTAAAATGATAATTTTTTTCTCAGCGCATTTTTGAGCTTTTGTGAACAATCAATTCAAACAGTTTCTAAATTGAATTTCTTTTCCGATTATTTATCTAACTATTCAAATACATTTTTTTTAATCTTTATCTTAATATAAATAAAAGTCATTGTGGGTATGTGGCTACGTATGTGGCTATGTTCCACATCTCCTCCTAAACCACTGTACTGATTTTAACCATTATTACTTAGGACAACGGAAAGATACCTGTCAAATTTTAAGAGCGCAAAAGTTAATTAAACAGTCAGTTAATTAGAAATTAACCTAAACAGTTTTTCTACTGTAAGTTCGGAGCAAACTATCCCCAAACAATAATTTTATACCATATTAAAGTTTAAAATTTTACATTTTCAATGCTACCAACGTTATATCTGTGTCATTTTTCTTCAATTTTTGTTAATTTTTCAAAATTTGCTAAATAATTCATTGCACGCAGACGATTTTGAAATAAAGCAAATTTAATGGTACTCGACAACGGTGTAATTACTTTACCACTATTTTCTGATATTTTTTTTTTTTTCAAATATAGTTTGGCATTGTTTTCATTTGTTCTTAAAGAATTCTACAGCTTATTTAATTAGATTAAAAAACCGCTGCAGAGTTAATATCGCCTGTCATCTTGACTTGCGTTTTCTACGAAATAATAAATAAGTAATATTTTAATTGAAAATATATAACTTAGAATATTACGAAATTCGGAGTTGTGTTCTAACGCCGCACAACAGAAAACATAAGTCAGTCGCTCAAATTCCAACAAAGGCAAAGAGCAGATGAAATAAATATTTGACAACAAGCACGCTCCAGAAATGTGGTTTTACAGGCAAGCATTGGGTTATTGTAAGTCGTAGTAGCATTAACCTCTGTAGTTGGGAGGCTGTGGTTTTGAATGTTTATTGTACATATGTTTATGCACATCTTCAGAACAAGAACATCTTCAGCACAGGTCTTCAGAACAAGATAAAGGCCACTGTCAACTTCTCAATGACCAAAAGTTAATTAAAAATCTAGCAAGATTTTGTTTTTTACCGCGATTTCTTCCGAAAATGTAATCCAACAAAAACTAATTTTACACCATATTTTTTAAAAAATTAGCTTTTCAGTGACACTGATTTAATTTACGTACCATTTTTTCTCTCAGTTAAAGAAATTTTTCAAAATTAATTTTATAGACACTTTGTGACCTTATTTTTTTAATGTTGATGAGCAAAAATGCACACACGAAGATCTGTTGCCAAAAAACATTAACAAAATTCTGGAAAACACTAAAAGAAGAGTTTAAAAGCAGACAATTCACAATTTACACGAGGAAAACTTTTGATTTGGTTTATTTTCATGTTTTTTATTATTCAAAAAGTAATTAATCGCCCTAAAAAGTCCATTAAATTCTTTCTTTATTTTCAGTATTTGTGAACAAAATTTGAAGTACTTATATAAAAAGTATTACGGAGAAAATTAGTTTTCGGCGTTTTCCTGAAAATCTTTTACATCATTTGTTGTTCTCATTTTAATTTAAAAACTTTTCGCACGATAAAAGGATTTTATGTATTATAATATTTCATACAAAAGTATTTTAATACTGAGCAACGCAGGGTATATCTATGCTATACACAATATGCATAGTTTAAAAAATATTAGACATGAAATTAATTTAACGCCGAGCAAGGCCGGGTATATCAACTAGTTTGAAATAAATTTGAGTTGAAATGTGTTAGGTTGAAAATAATTTTGTTTCGTGAATTCCTCGTAGCAACGTTTTCCGTCTATTCTAGAAGTCATTTATTTCTGTGTTTAATATTAATCAAGTACATAAATAATCCATAAAATATGCTACGTTTTCAAAAATTATAATGCACGAAAGGCTACTTATGGATAAGAAGAACTGGTACATATTGTACAGTTAATAGTTTCAGATTATTACGAAATGTTCTAACGTAATTTTGCGAAACTTTTTAATCGATAACAATTACTTTTTTAAGAAAAAAACTTAGAATTTCCGTTATGTTACATTTTACAAATTAATTCTTGTTTACACAGAATTCTCTAACAAATAAATCTGCTGTTGGAAATACAATCAGTTTATATCATTTAATCAATATACGATTACTACATTCTATTTTATTTAGTACTTCGCTAGAAATTTAAAAAATAAAACGCAACTGCAACTTTGCTTATCATAAATTTCCAGCGTTCTTGGATAGAAGACACAGTTATTACAATTTGTAGAATCTATTTCCTAAAGCATACCTTAATAGGAAAAAAACTGTCTCCAATTTAAATAATGAATAAACATGCTAAAAAACTTTTCCGACCAACTCAAGATTCTATGTCGAAGGTCGTCGCTTATGCATTTGGTCTCTTGGGGATTTATCTTATGCCAATAAAGGTTTGCAAAACTTTCCTTCAACGTTCTTTTTCAGCAATTTATAATGCGTCCAAGATGTTCTGGTTTACGTTCATGTTTTTTACGTCAGTAGCACTGTTATATAGAACAATATATCATTTTAATACCTCGCTGTTTTCTGAAATGGCTCAGGCTGCATTGCTTATTCTTTTATGGGTATTGATTTCTCACAAAACGAAATATATAAAGAAATCTTTGTCAAAGAATCTATTTCCAATCAGCCGAGTAATATTAAGGAAATGGAATTGATATCACAGATTTATAATAATTCTGTTAAGTCTGTGCTCATGCATTTATATTTCTGTTAACATTGTTGCATGTTTAACATCTGAAAGGATTTTAAACTTCTTTGAGCAACAGGTAATGTTTACCTTCAAGGAAGAAAACAATTTTCAACAATTCTCAATAATAAAATACGTTTGGATAGAAATTTATATCATTGAATACCATGCATTCGTTTGCGCATTTTCTACTTTGACAGCGATATTGTGTTATCTTCTTCTTCTGCAAAATTACTTACTATTAGTTTGTTATTTACAAAAACTTCAAGAAGAAATAGAAGAAGGAAAACTGTCAAGTCATCGGAAGTTTCAAATAGATTTAACGAATGCGGTCTTAAAAGTAAAAAGCGTTAACTCTCTACTGTCTCCTATAATTTTTGTTCTCATCGGGATCTTGATTTCTGCTATGATTTATTATTTAACTAAGTTAATGCGCGTAAATGACGCACTAGTTAGCTTCGATGTCACAGTGTCGGTCTGCAATGTAGTGATTTGCTGCATTCTTTTTTCTTCGTTGATAACAATTTCAGCAAAACTCCCTGCCACGATTTCCAAAATGAAGAGTGCCGTACTGCAAGTAACGGAAGACAAATTTGACAGCGCATTTTCGGGTACAAATGCCAATATGTTAATTAAAAAACTAGATCACTTCAAAGGAGAAGTTACTGTCAAAGCACTTATTTTCGTCAAGTTAAAAAAATATCATTCTCGCGTTAGCTTTGGCTCGTTACTAACGTACGGGTTGCTGTTGGTTCAATTGTCAGAAAACTAAATTGGGTGTTGTAACAAATGCCTGTCAAGATTTCCAAAATAAAAAGTGCCGTACTGCAAGTAACTTGGTTTATTCAAGTTAGAAAATGAATTGGACACCCCTCCGAAAGCTGAATTGGACACAGCAAAAAAATCCCTGCCACGATTTCGAATAATGAAGAGTGCCGTACTGCAAGTAATGGAAAGACAAATTTTATTGCATATTTTGGCGGATTAATGCCAATCTGTATTAAAAAAAATTAAAATTTTGAACACTTCAAAGAAGAAGTTACTGTCACAGCACTTGGTTTATTCAAGTTAGAAAATAATATCATTCTCGCGTTAGTTTCGGCTCGTTAATAACATATGGGTTGATATTGGTGCAATTATCATGAAACTAAATTGGATACAGTGAAAACTACCAGTCAAGATTTCCAAAGTAAAGAGTGCCATACTGCAAGTTACGGAAGCCAAATTTTACTGCATTAACCCTTAACGCCCAGAGTCCAATTTAAAGGACAGTTACTTTCATTTCCGTGGATAAACCGAATGCATTCCATTGTTTCAAACTATTTTCCACGGCCTTATACCACCAATTAATTAGCTTTTGTAATCAAATTGTCGTCATTTTGGAATTCTTTGACTTTTTAAATTGATTTTTGAGTAAAGAATTGAATTGGAAAGTAATCTCTGTTTTTTGAAATTTTACTATATTTTAAAAACCTTTAACGCGTATTTTACCATCGTCCTATATATAGGACATCTCAGATTTGTCGAATTTTCATAGCCAATATCGCATTTTTAATTCATATTCCGCTTCTAAAGTATATTTTAAGATTGATAAGTGCTATTTATTATCTTTTTAAGTTCAATTTTGATAATTTTTAAATTTTTTAAGAATTTTGAATTTGGCTAATCTTTGCTACTTTATTTGACAAGAATCATATTTTTCTTTTAAATAATTATGAGAAAAAAATACAATTTCTTTTTTCAAATTTATTCATGGCATGTCTTATATGTTATTTCTGAGTAAAATTTGCAAACAAAAAGCTATATTCAAACTGGTTTTACAAAGGTTTTAGGTGCCGTCCTATATATAGGACGATAGTAAAATTCCCTACTATGCACACCCATACAAAGGCGTTTGAAATTTCGGGAAAAAGGATTAGAATATATATGTTTTACTTATTGCAAAACTCAATAGCATCTAGTTTGCTTGGAACATGAACCTGTAGTTGTGTCTTGAGTAATATAATTGTTCTGTTTCTTTGGTCGAGAATTTTGGTCAAGTGCTGACGCTATCTTTTGTAGGGAAAAGAATACTACTGTTCGAGGTGTGATCTGATTTCACATCCACTCCTTCCAGAACAGTATTGGAAATGAGTCGGAAATTTTTAACTGAAGAAGAGTTTGAGTATTTAATGCCATTGGCCGATGAATATGACGATAGTGATTTTTAAATTATAATATCACCACATGTTCCAGAAATTGTCACTGATGATTAAAACGTTGATGATGCCTGCAGCAGCATTGAACATGGTCGTGCTGCTTTTGACGAAAAGATTCAAGAAGAAGCAGATGGAACAATTGAAATTCTAAAGGAAAAAAAATGCTGCTGAATATGTTTCAACACCTACATGGACTAATTGTGCACCAAAAGTTTCATCAGCTCCTAATTATTTTACGGATATGATTTCAGGAAAATCACCTTGAAACTTCTAGAGATGATGGCTGAAAATGTGATTGTCCAGCTATGGTAGAAGGTAACAAGCATACTTGGCAGAAAAATATTTACGATTTTTGTCTAAAATTCGATGAACTTTAACAAGTTTCGGGAATTATTTTTTATAGTGGATGTTACATTTTACCCAGAGAAAAAATGTACTGGGGAAATGCTTCTGATACTGGAACAACGCTTGTTAGTCAAACAATGTCAAGAAAGCGATACTTAGATATCAAGAGTTATTTATACTTCAATGACAATACTGCTATTGATTCAGATCGCTCTTAGAACGTACGTCCAAATTAGAAATTGTTGAATAAAGTTTTTTAACAGTTTGGTATATTTTCTGAACATTTAAATAATGATGAAAGAATAGTTCGCTATTTTGGAAGACATGGATGCAAACTGTACATGAAAGGAAAACCTGTAAAATTTGGATACAATCTAAGGATACTCTCATCTTTCGATGTGTATCCCTCACGTATTATACCATATCAGGCAGTAAAGCAATTATGAAAACAAATGTGGCATGACTATGAAAAGAAATCATTAGCCCAACCAGTCGTTGAAAATTTGCTGTCTTTTGTTGAAACTCCTGCAAACCACAAAATTTATAACGATAACATTTTTACGTCGTGTGATCTTTTTGGTCTCTCTGAAGCAATCGTTTCTTTTCTACGGGAACAGTTAAGGAATATAGAATGACAAAATACCCTTTAATAAAATTGCAGCTGTTCGATGGATTGACAATAGAGTTGTCTCATTGATCACCAATTTTGACGACAAAAGAGGCTTTAAAAAGTAGAAAGAAGAATGAAGGGTGTAAAGCAGAAAGTAGACATACCATTGTGTGTTGTTTCGTATAATTTGTACAAAAATGGTGTATATTTGCTGGACAATCTCATAAAAACATATTTTTCATCCATGCAAGAAAAAGTGGTATTGACCATTATTAAAAAATGCATTTGAGACATCACTGGTTGTACTGGTTTAGAAACATTAAAAACGTTTCCTCCAGAACAAATTGTAGAACTCCTCGAATTTCTTCATTTTACAATAGCTTACCTGGGATTGTGTGTACCTCGCAATGTTGCAAGAATGAGTTTGGGCATTCGAAAAAAAAAATCCAGATTACTTTAAATTCCAAACTGAACCCTTTCTAATAAATGGAAAACAACACCAATGACAACTTAAAAACTGTACAAGAAAACCCTTAACGATTTGCCAAAAATGTAATTTAGGACTTTGGTTTGAATGTTTACTACCATTTCATGTAAACTAAGATGCTTGACTGCAAAGCATGTAGTAGTGTATTGTAACATCGTCCTATATATAGGACAGCTTGCAAAAAGACAACCAATAAAGTTTTCTTAAGTTTCTTAACCCCATACTTTTGCTTGATGTCTCATTAATCTGTGATAGAATTTTTTTTGGAAAAATATTAATATTTTTTTAATGTGGTAAAATATGGGTTAATATTTATGTAAAAGAAACTTTTTTTAAAAAATTTTCTTTAATTTTTTTAAAAAAATTTATATAAAAAATTATTAAATATTTAATAAATTTTTAAATATTTTTCAAAATTTTTTTAAAAATTTAAATATTTTTTTTAAAAATATAAAAAAAGACCGTCTTAAAAATGTTTCTCGGAAACACAAGCACAGTTATCTTAATCTTGGTGTTTTAAACTTAATTTATTAGAAATTTATTGAAATAAATGGTTTAAATTGATTTGAGAGTTGGCGGGTTAAATAAATATATATTGTGATATTTCAAAGGAGAAGAGTATACCCTACTGGCATTGAAATGCAAGCATATAAACCAAGGACTACTGTTGAAATGAACTAATTCCTCCGTTATAATAAACTTACATTAGAAAATAAATAAATATATAAAGTCTAGACCATAATAACAGCTTCATTAAAACTACATAATAAAATCCATTACAGAAAATTTAACATTGAAACTAATAAATATCTCCTTTCCTACAAATCCGTCCGTTTTAGAAAAATCTGCCGCATCCACTTTCACGTAGTCGAATGCCATCTTCGAGACAAAACGGTTTCTTGTCATTTGACCTCAGGTAAAATCTTGCAGGTGGTTGCAGTTTGGTCCTCTTCACGTGATATCCCATCTCCGCCACCGTGGAGTTCTGTGGAGGGCACTCTCCTTCTTCGTATTTGCTGTAGCTGGAGCAATGCACTGCCAGGAAACGGCATTCTCTGTCGTCGTTGGCTCGAGGAAGAAAGCGTTGGCTCGTCCGTGGTCGCAGCCGGTTTGTATCCATTTGGTTTCGACTGAAAGACAGGAAATATAATTTTAGAATGATACAGGCCAAGGCTTCTTGAACTCTGCATTCATATCCTTTTTCATCAGGTGTGATTATATGATTTATAATATTTTTTTTATCATAAAAGTAAGCGTTGGCTCGTCTGTGGTCGCAGCCGGTTTCTATCCATTTGGTTGTGACTGAAAGACAGGAAATGTAATTTTGAGATTATACAAGCCAAGACTTTTCAAGCTCTGATAAATATCCTTTTTCATTAAGGGGAGTCAATACCCCCTATATCGCCAATGTTAAATTGACCATTTTCTAGGTACCCTATCTTGCAATCTATTATAGATACATGTTTGAAGTTTTTTATACAGTTTAAGTAGACATTTATCTCTATACTGAATAGAAAATCTTGCATAAATACAGTGGAAATCAAAATCATTCAAATAAAGCCAAAAAAACTAAAATAAACTCAGATGGAATTGAATTAAATTGTTTTTCCATTGTTTTCTGTTTCTGGTATGCAGCTGCAATTGCGCGCTACTTGAACATTGTATAAATTTTATTGTTTAAATTTTGTTGTTTCTGTTTAAAGTTTAAGTTAAATTTATTTTTTAAAACTTATTCTACTTTTTCTAGTTGATTGTTTCTAAGCTCTTTACATAAATACAGCTTGGTTTTTAAAAAATTGTTTTAACTGAATATCAATATAAATTTTTCAAAAAATGCCGTTTTCTAACACGAGATCAGCACTATTAAGAAATATTTTTGGTATATCAGTATATACATTTATTTCAAATCGGTATATACATTTATATGTATAGAATAGATAGAAAAATTTCAAGAGCATATATAAAGCAGATTTTGAGAAAAAGGTACAAGCAGTTTCAAAAATACAATTTTGAGATGATTCAAGTTAAAGGCAAAAATCTTGTGTTAGATTAATCTGTTTATATTTTTTTGAAGTTTATTTTTACTTACTTCTAAGAGGAACACGAGCAAAAAACTTACATCCTTAGTAATCTCTTAAAATAGAGGTTTCAAATATATAAAAATAAAAAAGAATAGAATTTTCGAGAATAATTCTGGTACTGACTCCGTTCTGGCCCCACCACCTCGTCGCTATGTGATACCTTTTTCAATTTTATGCAGATTAAAATACTATTTTAAACTTGCAGAATACTGATTGATTAACTATGCCTGCAAAGTGGCGAAATAAATTTCAAGAAATAAAAAAAATGGCGTAATCGTTCCAGGTTTTGAGGTTGGGGACTCAGTCAAGGTTTTTCTTCATGGAGAATGTACAGTGAAGTAGAGTGTATACAGATTTTCTCAAAAATAGAGGGTGATGGAGGACGACGAGCATTGCTGACATATCTTAGAGCCATAAACTTTCTGATGAAATAAAGACTATTGGAATCGTTCCAGTTGTTGTGGCTGAGGGGATGGTCCTTTTCTTTAACCAATTATTTTAAATATATAGATGTTTTGTTTACTTCTCTATCCAATTATAGATAACAAAACAGGTATAATCCCGCTATTAGGTTAGAGTTTATATTTGTCTTATAGTGTATGCGTGAGAGAATGAGCTTAAAATCACATGTGACAATGTTCCACATCTATATAATTAATATTTGTATACTCTAATCTATATGATATAATTGTGACAAAAAACCTCAAAAAGATTAACTATGTCAACCTACTGAACCGAATTAGGAAAAATTTTTATTTCCTTGTATGATTCTAGATATTCTCATCATTTAGATGTCTGCCTACGCTCTTTCATCTATTTTAGAGAAATCTAACAGAAAACTGAACAGATTTCTTTCCACCAATTTATTTCCCCACTGTTCAGGCTCAGATGAGCCAAGCAGAAAACGACACGTTTGTGCCATTTAGATGATATTTTGATCTGTATGCCCTTAAATCACAGCGGCGCATTCGGAGAAATGAAAAAAATCAAAGGAGCACAGGTGAGACTGGATGGATTGGGAAATAAATAACCTCAGTGGGCAGTGACCAAACCCAGAGCTGCGGAAAGAGTCAATGGACAAATATAATCTAAAGGGGAAAAGGGTTATTTTCCGCTTCCCAAATGTATGATTCGCTATATGCAGTGACTTAATTTTGAAGCTTTTGAGCCTTTATTGGTGGCACTCCAACCTGTGCATCTCCCTACTTGTTGTTTCCCTTTTCTTAGATTTTATAGATTTTTTCCATTTCTATTGCATTGAAGTCTGAATGTAGAAGATTAACAAACAGCATTATAAGGTTTCAAAATAATTTCAAGTGGTGCTGCAGCCTATAACACCACTGTGTTAATCTTCTAAAATTCAGCTCTCCAACTAAATAATTGACTGTAGATTCTATCCATAACTTCACTTGTAGTATTAAACTGAAAAGGGAACTATTCAATGAATGTAACAAACATATATCAAGTTCTAGTGTCCTACCCACCAAGGCATATTTTAGATGATTTGCATTGCACTTCTAAATAACATCATAGTGAACTTGAATTTTAATAGCTGTATTAGAAATGATATAGTTTCAACAAGCATTTCATAGTACTTTTGTTCAGATCCAGTATAAATATCTTTTAAAAAATCTTAATAATATGCATCTTCATTTTGATCTGATAATTTGTGCATGCCTTTCCAAGTTCAGTTAATCTCATTAAACAAAGGTAGAAGAAACAGTAAATACTTTCTGAGAAAGTTTTGTGTATTGTTATTTAACAATTTTTATTTTCTAAAGTCTCTCATTTGACATTAAACTGGTTTTTCTGAGTAACCATTTATTGAATCACTTCACCTGTTACTCTTTAGCAGTGTTTGAGCTTTATTAATATCCTTTCTGTTCTCAAACTATTTTAAAACATGTTATTATTTTTAAAATCTAAATTCTTTTACAAAATATAAAAAAAAAGGATTTTTCCTTGAAATCTTAGATTACCTATTTTTTACAGAAGATAGTTATATTATATTAACCCCGTTTTAAAGCAACACGAGGAGATATTTTGGGACGGACCTCGTATTTTGAGACCGCGTGATGCCGAATGACGACGCAAGCTGCATCCTCTCAAACTTCCACGCCACATCAACGGCAGGACGTTTGGCCACTACTATGATTCAGCTGCCACCCATACACAGCGGACTTTAAGAATCGCGTTGGTGAACCGAAACCTCTCAGCCAAAGCCGAGACCTCCACTAACACCGCGGCCTCGCAAGAAATTTACACAGCATGATGGGTTTTTTTTACGAGAAGGTGAATAAGTGCAAAATTTTGAAATGATAATATAACGAAAATTCATGACTCGATATTAATAAAGCGTATCATGGAAAAGCAAGTCGTCTCTTAATAACACGGTTTGGTCCGCTTGCATAACTGCACCACAACCCCTCCTCCGTAGAGGTACCACCATCATCGGACATGTAGTCAATATAACCACACAATTATTGTCTGAACTGTCAGGGATGCGAAAACCTTACATTTTCTGGTGGCTTCTCATCCCAATTGAGCCGCAGTGTAATGTGTGGCCGAGATCGGATGGTTCGAAAACATTTCAATGAAAGATCATCATAGCTGCCCGTTAAATCAAATGTAGTGTAACGTCTTCCCCTATAATAGTTGTGTGGATTTTGGAGAGGTGAAGTCATCAGCGGTGTCTCCTGGTCATCTGCTTAGATTAAAATTGCGATATCTTTCCCAAATTCCTTGTGGTGTTTCTTCAAAACGGATCGTTAGTCAACTAAACTAATCACATCCTTATGTTTGCGTCTCTTCCAAATGATATATAAAATAGAATTGGTTCAGTCACAGCATGCGGAAACAATTTTCAAATAATAAAGAGAACTTTCCAGCAACAGCATGTGAAAACAATTTTCAAACTAACAAAGAAACTTTCCACCATCACGTGGAAACAATTTTCAAAACATAGAAATTAGAAAAAATCCCAAGAGGAGGAGGATATTCCATAGATCACATGATTTTCAAGTTATAATTCTAATACTCAAAAAAAAAAAAAGATTCGGTATACTATGTGAATAATCTCGATTCCCATCAGGTTTAAAATATGTAAGCCTTGTTTTTCAGACAGCGATAAAAAAAGATTATAGGACATCAAACTTCAGCTTTCTGTAAAACTGCAGAATTCTACTTTAAGAAATTAAGAATAGGATTTCTTGTACAAAATGAGCGTTTCTCATATTATTTATCAAACAGACATATGAGATGGAAGTCACAATTATATTTCTTAAAGATGTGGAAATATAGATTTGTCTTTGGCAACGACAAGTCAAACATAGTCAAAGATGAAATATTTAAGTACAAAAGGCAAACAGAATTTATAACAGTAGTGTGATTTGCCTGTTACTTAGATATTTATATATTGCATGTAATATCCGTTGAAAACAAAGACATGATTGTATATCGTTGTGTCTGCGGTTTCAAGAAATACTTTTCTACCGAAGTTCTTATCTGCCCGGTATGCGGTGGAAGTGAATTCGTAAAGCTAACCTTCAATATGGCGCATCCTGAATCTGCACTTCCGCCACTGCCTCAACCGACAAACTCCAGTCGTAAATCCACCAACCCGATTGGAGAAGTCAAGATTCGAGCGATAGGTAACAGCCCTTGTCAACGTGAAGAAGTGGCGTCGGCGAAGGAAGATTTCATATTCCCATTCGAAGACACGGCAGGTAATTATTTACATAGGAATGAAGATGTTGAAGCATCCAATTTTCCTAACCAAAATATTCTCTTGGAACAAGAACAACCATTGAAACATTTTAGTGAAAATCATACTGCAATGAATACGTTATATCCAAGGATTCAAAACACTTGGAGTCAAACACAAACTTCGCATGTTCAGGAAAAAGAAGCAGAAACCCCATGTAATTTCAACTATTTTGTGGACCCCTTCAGTGCTTCTACCGCAAAACCATAGCATCTTATGGATTTTTATCATCAATTATCAAAGCCTGAATGCGAAAACCTGTCTTCTATGAGAAGGATGCTTGAAAAGAAAATAACTGTAAAAACTTCACAAATTGAGAGTCAAGATAGCTCAATCGATTTAACTGGCTCATCTCTCATTGCATCATAAAGCTGCATATCGCATTATGTTACAGAGAATGTTATCAATGAAAAAAAGTTTAGAGACACTAATCAGAAAGGCAGGAATTCTTCAGACCTCTTGAACAAAAGAGGAAATTCTCCCAACGAAAACTTATTGCCCGAAGATTCAGAGAGAGAAAATGAAGTTTCCAAGCAAAACGCTCGCACTTCCCAACAACAAAAAAGAATAGAGGGCGGGGTTAATTATCGTCGCAATCGCGCTCCCACGTCAAAGAAAGGATTCAAATGTTGGAAGTGCCGAAAAGGGTTCGCAAATGAATCAGAATTAAAAATTTATTTGCAGAATCCTTGTGAACCGATAAACAGGAAACCGAATCTCTGTGAGCCGAATCAGCACAAGTGTTGGGGGTGTTCTGAGGAATTTTTACATGATTGGAAGCTGAAAGAGCATCTTGTGGTTCACTCGGAAGTAAGACATTTTGAATGCGAGCATTGTGATTTAGCGTATAAGAGGGAGAAATCTCTAACATCGCATATGAAGAAATACTATGAATCAGAAATGGAGTCTACTTTTATAAGAAAAAATCAAAGAAAGGATTCAAATGTGGAAAGTGTTCAAGAAAGTTTACAAGAGATTCGGAATTAAATATTCATTTGCAGCAAAATAATTGCGACCCGAATCCCTTCACATGATAAATGAAATTTTGTTTTGAAAGAATGCTGATACATTATTATCAGGTTCACACGAGTGAGAAGTCTTTTACAGGTCAGAGTGATTACGCCTCTACGTACAAAAATAACCTCAATATACAAATCATGAAAAATGACGAATTGTGTTTTGAATCTACGCAAATGCAACGACCAGACATTTGTTGCGTTAAAACGCAAACTATATCCTGAATCAATGTTTTTTATGCTTTAGAAAGCAATTTGATTTTACTAATCTGACTTCGAAACACGCTTTATTGACGTTATGGAGTGTTTCGAAAGGTTGAAAACTGTTTTATACTTTATATCAAGATATTCATTTGAACACGTCTTGTCACCATCTGTTGATTCTATTTAAGAAAATTTTAGTCATTTTTTAATAATTTGATATCCGTCATTTGACTCTTCTATCTTTTGTTTTATGGACGATTTAGTATTCTGAAGAATTGCGCGTATTTTATGTGATGAACCAAATGTTACTTATTCGTAAGTTATTTGCAATAAATTTAATTGATGACGTTTTTAGATTTTAAATCATGAATTATCTTTAATTTAAATAAATGTATGTATTGTATCAACATTTTAACATTTATTTATATAAGCATTTGTTTCACTTTAAAGAAACTACATTTATGCATAAATATGAAATTTAGATTGATTGTTAGGTCACGTTTTCAACTTCCAAGAATTTATAGTATATATTAGATTTTAAAATCATTTCAAATAAAAATTTCATAATTGTACTTAATTTGAATAAAGGTAAATGTTTGACACCTGTTCACCATATCAAAGGCATCCATATCTCCAGGGATTCAAAACACTTGGTGTCAAACACAAACTTTGCATGTCCAGGATAAAGAAGCAGAAACCCCTTCATATTTCAACTACCTTGCGGACTCCTTCAGTGCTTCTCCTGCAAAACCACATCATCTGATGAATTTTAATCATCAATCATCAAAACATGAACGTGAAAACCAGTCTTCTCTGGAAAAGATGCTTGAAAAGCAAATAACTGCAGAATCTTCACAAATTGAGAATGAAGATAGCCAAATCGATTTAGATACCTCATCTCTCATTTCGTTAGAACGCTGCACATCGCATTTTGTTACAGAGAATGTTATCGATAGAAACAAGTTTATAGACACTAATGAGAAAGGTGGAAATACTTCAGACTTATTGAACAAAAGAGGGAATTCTTCCACCGAGAACTCCTTCCCCGAAAATTTAGAGAGTGAAGAAGTTTCCAAGCAAAAAGCTAGCACTTCTCAACAGCAAACAAGGACAGAGGGCGTGGAGAATTTTCGCCGTAAGCGTGCTCCCACATCAAAGAAAGGATTCAAATGTTGGAAATGTCGAAGAGGGTTCACAAATGAATCAGAATTAAACATTCATATGCAGAAATCTTGTGAACTGAATTTCGGCAAACCGAATCATTACAAGTGTGGAGAGTGTTCAAAGGAATTTTCACATGAATGGAAGCTAAAAGCGCATCTTGTGGTTCACTGGGAAGTAAAGCCTTTTGAATGCGAGCATTGTGATTTAGCGTTTAAGAGGGAGAAAAATCTAACATCGCATATGAAGAAATATCATGAATCAGAAATGGAAACTTACTTTTCTAAGCAAGAACCAAAGAATGAATTCAAATGTGGAAAATGTTCAAAAAAGTTTACAAGTGAATCGGAATTAATCGATCATTTGCAGCAAAATAGTTGCGACCTGAATTCCTGCAAATGATAAACGAAATTATGCCTTGAAAGAAGTTTGATAAATTATCAGGTTCACACGGGTGAAAAGTCTTCAAATGGTCAGTGTGATTACGCCTCTACGTGCAAAATTAACCTCAAAATACAAATCATGACAAATGAAGAATTGTGTTTTGAATCTCCGCAAATGACTAGACATATGTTTTGTTAACACACAAACTATATCTTGAATCAATGATTTT
>BGPR01033484.1:0-16957 GCA_013235015.1 Araneus ventricosus | reverse complement strand
GTTCGTTACTTTTGGTTTTGCAGTATTCAAACTATAAATTTAAATTAAGAGAAAAAAAAATTGAAATGTATAAATCCCATATTATCTTCTATTTCATACAAGGGAAAATACCTCTAACAGAGTACATTATTTAAATTCAATTAAAACAATAGGGTGTTTAGGAAACCTCACAAAATTGTTTCAAAACATTTAGTTTAAATAATATTTAAAACAATTACTGTAGGAGTAATGGCAATCAGATCTTTTTTTGCGCAAATGTTTTACAAATGCACATTGTTTTTAAAATCTAAAAAAAAAAGTTTTATTTTTTCCATCAAATATACTTTCTTTGACACATCATTTTCAAAAAATAAATACTGAAACAGAAATAAGATATTTTCACCAGTAAATACTACTAAATAATTTTATAATAATTAAATGAATAATTTTAAAACTCAAAAAAAATAAGTGTTTTCTTATTTTTCCAGTAATTTACAATGTCTAAATTAAGTGAAATTTTTTTACACAGATTAAAATATCATGCTTAGAAGGTTTAAGCTTTTCAAATTATTTACTGTCATTTCATTTCTTAGGTAAGAAAAGAAACGAAAAGATCATTGAGTGAAAAAAGATTAAGAAGATTACTTCTTTAAGCAAAATTAAATATTTTTCAAAATATCCTTTCTAAGTTGCCAAGAATTGGAAGAAGCGTATTATATTTCTTAGGAGGTTTCTGCATTAGACTTAAGTTATTTAAAATAATCTAAGTGGATCCTTATCGTCTGGAAAGACCACAACTTATAACGTAAAAGTCTTCATGGTAATCTCTGAAAGATTATCAGTCGTAGCAGCTGTGGCTCGTCAACTCAGGTGGAAAATAAAAGACCTCTTTTCAGGAAACCCAAGTTATGTAACAAATAAAATATGGAAATATTTAAAAAATACTTCGCGTAATCTTGCTTCTCCTTCACCCAGTCTTTCTTTCTTAATCAGTTTCTGGCGAGTGATTTTTTTTTTTTAAAATGACTGTCTTTTCAAATAGCGGCTGATGCTAAGGCGATAGGACTACTTTATTCGCGTGATTCTTTTCCGATTTCAAATTTTTTTAGCAACTTCTATTTGTTACTCTTTATCTCTAAATAAGACGTAGTTATGTTTTAACATTTGTAGTTACCGAGATATAGAGGATCGCGTCGCAATTCGTGCTTATTTTTGCAACTTTGCATTAGTCCTTTGAACTACAATTCGATTTTCAATTTTTTGCCGAAAACTTCTTCTATTACCTTTTTTATCTCTAAAATAAGACATTAATACTGTATATGTAGTTACCAAGATATAGAGGATCTCCCATACAACTTTTTTGTGGCGTTTGCGTGAATCAAATTCTTTATTGAGACCCCAATGGGAACGCAGTCCTACGTTAAAATCAAATACATTTTTTTTGGAGCCAAGAAATATTTTTTAAAAAACCTATGAACAAAAATTATTAAATGCACATGCTGTTATTTTCAAATAAAGGAGCATTAAATATATGCGTTGGAAATTAACAAAGAAATAGTCCATTCTGCGGGTAGTTTGAGCATCAAATGATACCTTCAACGTTAATATATGCACAGCAATTTTAATTTCTATTAACATGGATTTCCCTTCAAAAAACCAGTGCACTAATTAAGAGTTACAAAATTTGTTGTACGAAAACTGGACATAACTTGCAAACCCATTTAAAATTATTGCTATAATAATGTAGTTGAAGTGTCAAAGAGTTAATAATTGAATGCATTTTTAACGAACCATATATATGACACATAAAATATATATGCATTTTTTTTATATACGGTGTAATTACTTTCATAATATCTATACTGTCTAATAATTTTTCTTGTATTTATCTTATGTCTTACCTAAACATAGGTGAGTTTCACTGTAGCTCAAATATTTTTAAAACGCTCAATATTTTTGTTAAATATCATTGTATATATAGATTAATTTAAAATTATTGTAATTGAAAGAATGTAAAATGAAAGTAAAATGCATAAATTATATTTAGTTGTAATTTCTATTGATTTATTTTCCAATGATAAACAAACGAAGCTGAAATGATGTTATAATACATTCTAACGACTTTATTGTGAGATACATTTTCTCTAATCTCTACTACAAAGGGAATGTATATATGTATTATTATCGATCATTTCCCCACAGGAGACCGTTTGACATAGAGTTACAAAATTAATTTTCAGTATAATTTGGTAGATAGCAATATGCACCTCAGTGATTGTTAAGAAATTTTAATCAATTGAAATTTACGCCAAATTATGGCGCTTTTCTTTTCCACATTTTGAGTGCTTTTCATGACTGGTCGACTGGACTATGAAATTTCAAATTGTAATAGAGCATTAAGACTGAATCTTAAAAGCTTCACTTCTGTTCCATTTTATATGCATGAACCTCTCTCTCTAAAGAAAGAGTCAAATTTACGTGAGTCACATTTGCATGAAAGACATAACTGTCACATACACAACATCTAAAAGCAGGACATTCACCCGCTCTTCCATTCTGGAATTTTCAGAACATGGGAGGGAAAAATAACTCGTCAGTTTGAGAAACCGATGAAAATTGAAACAAATGGATTGGATGTTTGGAGTTCCGAATAGTTTGAAGTCTGATTGGAACAGCCAGGTGTCATTTCAGGGGTATCGCTACGAGGGTAGCAGGAAAATATTTGCTAGATTGGAGACCTCGCGAGGCTAGAAAATCGGAAATACGCCGTGTGAGGGAGAAAGGAGTAGGGGGATCGAGAAGAGCTGACAGGAAGCGCACTTTGGAGCCTCAGAAAGTGTGATGCCTAATTTTTCGACGAATGGGTGGCAGAAAAAACAGACTTGGGACAGAAATGGCATAGCCTAGCCTTCTCGAGAATACCCAGCTTCATCCACTTTGTCTTGCGTGTGCTGTCTCTTCACTTCCTTAGCACGATGTAAAATGCAGTTATTCCGACGCGTTAAAATGGGTAATTACTTGTATTGTCTGAATACGCTTAACGAAGGTTAACTGGAGAATGTGCTGATAAAAGTTAAAATAATTTCAGGTATAATCTTTTCAGCATACTGGATATATTGTTCTAAGGTTTCCCAGTTAATAAATTCATTAAATATTTTGATGAAATAACTTAAAAAGCAAAACTCGACTGAAATTGCCAAAATTACTAAAGCAGAATCTTTATTCCTTAACTTCCAACAACGGAAAAAAATGCAATTAAATATTTGTAGAAAAAAAATAAAAACGGCTTAAGTTTTCTATGTTTCATGAAACTTAAATACTAAATTAAATAATATATCAGTATGCTGAAAGATTATACCAAATATTTTTAACTTTTTTTGTACATTTCAAACCAACTAACCAGCCTGTTAAGCGTGTTCAGACAATACAAGTAACACCATTTTAACGTCCAGACTGTGCATTTTACATCAAAAACAAGCAGAGTGAGGCAGCACCGCAGAACAAGTGATGTGGGCATTCTCAGAAGGCTAGGCTGTACCATTTTGTCCCAAGTCTGTTTTTTTCTGCCATTCAGGTCGAAAATTGGGCACGTCTCGTTTCACGGGCTCCAAAGTGCGCTTCCGTCGCTCTTCGATGCCTCATACTCCCTCACGGCGTATTTCCATTTCAACTCTACTTGAGTCTCAATCTAGGCAAAATATTTATTTTCTTACCCTCAGCGATACCCTCAAAATGACACCTGGCCCGTTCAATCAGACTTCAAACCAGACTCAAACATCAATCCCATTTGTAATTTTCATCGGTTTCAAACTGACGAAGGTTTTCTCCCATGTTCGAAAATTCCAGAATGGAAGGTGAAATGTCCCACTTTAGATGTTGTATGACATGGACAGTTATGCTCATGCAAATGTGACTCTGTAATCTTGACTCTTTAGAGGGTTCGTAACAATAGAACAGAATTGACTTTTAAGATATCAGTCTTAATACCTATTACAATTTGAGGTACATAGTCAGTCAGATGTCATGAAAAGTATCAAAATGGAAAGCGCCATAATTTGGCGTAAATTTCAATTGATTAAATTTCTTAACAATCGCTTCGAGGTGCATATTGCTATCTACAGAAGTATAATTGTTTGTAACTCTATGTCAAACGGTCTCCCTCTGTAGGGGAACAGACCATTTTACACATATATACATTCCCTTTAATGTAGTAGAGATTAGAAAATGTATCTCGCAATAAAGTCGTTAGAATGTATTATAAATATCATTTTTTCAGCTTCGTTTTGCAATATTGGAAAATAAATCAATAGAAATTATTAACCAAATATAATTTATGCATTTCATTTCTTGTTTTGGCATTCTTTTCAATTACAATAATTTTTAAATTACCCTTATATACAATGATATTTTAACAAAATAATGGAGCGTTTAAAAATATTTGAGGATACAGAAATCTCACTCATGTTTAGGTAAGGAAGACATATGACCAAGAAAATTATTAGACAGTATAGATATTATGAAAGTAATTACGCCATTATATAAAATGCATATATATTTTATGTCATATATGGTTTTTTTTATCTGTTAAAAAATGCATTCAATTATTAACTCTTTGACTTCAACCTACATTATTATAGCAACCATTTTAAATGGGAGTTATGTCCAGTTTCGTACAACAAATTTTTTGTGGCACTCTTTAATTAATTTTAATTTTTTGAAGGGGAATCCATGGTGAAATTAAATACTCCTGTGCATATTAACGTTGAAGTTGCATCATTTGATTAACATAAAACTACCCGCAGAATGAATCATTTCATTGGGTGGTCTCAACGCATATATTTAATACTCCTTTATTTGTGTATGTGCATTTAATAATTTTTGTTCATAGGCTTTTTAAAAATATTTTCATTTCAAAATGTATTTGATTTTAACGTAGGACTGCGTTCCTCCCATTGGGGTCTCAATAAAATTTGATTCACGCACCAAACGCCACAAAAAACGTTGTATGGAATCCTCTATATCTTAGTAACTACATATATTAAAAAAACATGACTGTCTTATTTTGATAAAGGTAATAGAAGAGTTACAAAAAATTGAAAATCCAGGTGTAGTTCAGCGACTACTAGGCGCAAAGTTGTGCAAAAATAAGCACAGATTGACGCGATCTCTATATCTCAGTAACTACAAATGTTAAAAACATAACTAATCTATTTAGAGATAAAGGTAACAACAGAAGTTACAAAAAAATTTGAAAATCGGAAAAGAATCACGCGAATAAAGAGTAGTCCTACGCCTTTAGCATCAGCGCTATTTGAAAAAGACAGCCTCCCAATCATTTTTAAAAATCAATTTTCGCCAAACTGATTAGAAGAAAGACTGGGTGAAGGAAACAAGATTACGCAGAAGTATTTGCAAATATTTTATTTTTATTTGTTACATAGCAAGTTTCGAAAAGGGTCTTTTTTTATTGTTTTCTCAATTCCGAGTTGACGAGCCACAACTACACGACCAGTAATCTTTTCAAGAGATTACAGAACTTTTACGTTATAAGTTGTGAATAACTCAGGACGATAAGGATCTCCCACTTAAGAACTATTTTTAAATAACTACCAGTCTAATGCAGAAACCTCTAAGAGACATACCTTTTCAGCAATATTCTTGGCAACAGGATATTTTGAAAAATATTTTAATTTCTTAAAGTAATCTTCTTAATTCTTTTTTGTTACCTAATGATCTTTTCGTTTCTTTTTCTCAGAAATAAGAAATAGCAGTAAATAATTTGAGAAAAATATTCTTTTAAACCTTCTAATATGATATTTTTTTTTAATTCGATGTAAAAAAAAAAATTTCACTTAATTTAGACATTATAAATTAAAATAAAGAAAAAACACTTATTTTGTTTAAAATTATTCATTTAATTATTATAAAATTATTTAGTATATTTAATGGGAAAAAATGAAAATATCTTATTTCTGTTCAAAATTTATTTTTTTTGAAAAAATGGATGTTAAAGAGAATATATTTGATGGAAAAAAATAATAAAAAACTTTTTTAGATTTTTAAAACAATGTGCATTTGAAATTCAAAACATTTGGTGCAAAAAGATTCGATTACTCTCACAATTTTTTAAAATATTATTTTTCAAAACTAAATGTTTTTTTAAAGTAATTTTTTTGTCGTGAGGGTTTCCTAAATTACACCTATTGTTTTAATTCAGTTGTAATAATAATGTACTCTATTTATTTTCCTTGTGTATGAATAGAAACAATAAAGGTTATACATTTCATTTTTCTTAATTTAAATTCTAAGTTGTTGAATAATGCAAAACCAAAAGTAACGAACATTTTTTTTTTCAATTATATATTAAATTATATATTAATTTTTAAAAATAAAGTGTTTAAAAATCGGATTGAGTTAATTTATTTCCAAAGTCATTGAATTTCAATTTTTTTTATTTTAAGATAATAACCTGATAATTTCGCTGAACAAATTAGTGAGAATCAATCACTAATAATAAAAATTTGCCGAGTATTTCATTACATTACAAGAGAAGCAAAAATTACTTTAAATTATTTTTTACTAAAATGTATAAAGTATATATTATTAATGAATAGTTAAATAATATGCCATTAAAGGCAATAATATGGAAAAAGACTGATTTAAAATCTCCCATAACCAAAATCAGCTGAGGTAACTTCGAATCTTATATTCGAAAAGAATACAAATTTTTTGATAAAGTGTTATTATCATGGTTGTTTTTTGAAACTTTTGGTGATGGTTTTAACTTACAGAGACGAGTTCCATTTCAGTGGTCTCGAGTCCAACGGTGTTTTTATAGTAGACTTTTAAAATTATTCTTTTCGTCTACACAGCATGGTAATCAACTTCATCTCACTTAAATGCCGATTTAGACTCATTTGGCACATCCATGACATTTGTTTCTTTTTCATTTCAGTTTTTGTTTTAATAGCGCAATGCGCCAAATTTCTTTTTTTTTGGGAAACAGAGTGTTGAATTTTTAGGAATACTTATAAGAAATGAAATAACATCTTTTTGGATTTCTTATTCAAATATCTTTTGCAGTCGTAAAGAATAAGTATTCAATTTTATAAAATCCCCACTAAAACAATAAAATCATCAAGCGTTTAATAATCAATAAAGATTTCTGCACGACGTTCTCCCTATAATACAATGTAAAATCAAATAAGGAATAATATTTTCCAATAGTTCGAAATGAAATTGGTAGTTTTGATACTTAGTAGTCACAGCCTGGACTGGGTATTTGTTAATGGAGATCCAAATTTAGATAGGTATTTGCGTGGTAGAAAAGGAAGATTCTAGATTAAATCACAATTAGAAGAAAACTTTTGGATACACATTGATTCAAAACTTAAATTACAAAAGAAGGTGATAAAAAAAAAAGTTCATCAGTTATGTTTGGAATTTTGTCTCTTTCATTTTAAGTTACATTTTAATCATTGGAGTAGTCTTGAAGTCATATTTAAAATCATCAAAGATTGGTTTATTGTACATGAGTACCAGCGACGAGCACTTCTGCTCAGTCTCAATTGCTGCTTAAACCAAAATATAAAAAAAACACGTAAGGCTTCAAGATTGGATATGAAATAAATGAGAAATAAATATAATCTTATAAATTACAACTAGTGGAAGTAACATGGATTTTTGTAAAATTTTAGCCACAAAGGTCCGTAATTTGGACATTGTGAAATACTATTATGGGGGTTTTGAACCATATTTAAGCAAATTTTAAGTTATTTATATTATATGTCAGTTACCTAAATTTTAGAATGTATATGCTAGAAATGCTTGAAAATCAATAATTTTAGTTTATTTGGATCATGACATTCTGGCATATTGCGATGCACCATATTTATATGAAACATACGACTCTTTATTTCTTACCGCACCTTTTGTAATCTACCGATTGGTAGATATTAGAGATTGTCACTCAAGAACAAAGTGATTTTATATAAACAAGTAACCAGGCCCATTCTACCGATTGGTAGATATTCCAAGTTGTCACTCAAGAACCAAGTGCTTATATAAACAAATAACCAAAAGGCCCAATCTGATGCAATTTCCCATCTGGGTGTTGGGAGCCTAAGACTAGCCAACAAAGGTACAGATATTCAAAATAAAGTTCTTCGCATAATATGACATTACTTTAGTACATAGAAAGTAATACACTCTGACTTGAGAAAAGAAAAGGTAGAAGACCACATCAAAAACTGTCCCCCTCTTTTTATAGGCATTTTAGATCATCTGAATCCCGTCGTTCGCTCTCAAGTTCTTTTGTCCTTAAGAACATGCAATTTACCCTACAAAACTACAAAATGGTGCTTTCCTCTCAAATCCCCATAATAAATCTGTTTCATGCCATGGGACTCTCTTCTGTGATTTATTAAAATGTTAGTAAAATGTCCTCACTGTGACACTATTCTATAAGTTTGTCTATTTTTCCTATTAATTTCATATCCACATTTGGTATTTCCTATGTGTTTTTTTATATAGTTTAAGCAGCAATTGAGACTAAGCAGAAATTATCTTACTGTTACTCATACACACAAAACTAATCTTTGTAATCTACCTAATAATCCCCAGTCATCTACTTAAAACTACGACATGATATTACAATAATTTTGTGACCTACCAAGCTGATTTGCAAATATTTATATTGATTCCACCATTGGACAAGCAACAAAGGTGGTATACTGCTAGAAGAATATAAAACAGCAATTCAGTAGCGGAAGTTTCTTTTACGATCACAGCGACAAAATCCCTCATCAAAATTAAGTAATATGTTGACTAATTAACATTTTTCAGTAATACATAACTTTATTATTTTCCTTTTCACAGTAATTATAATTGTCTGCCTTGTCATCTGATCATAGATTAAAATTGCTACTTCAAAAGTTTCTTAAAATTTCAAAACAGGAATCAATCTAAGAAATCGAAATTCTAGATCTAGATAATTATCACTTCGATTTTCCCCTTTTGCTATGGATTAAATATTTCTTAAAACTGAGAATTTAGGAAAGCAAAAAAATAAGATATTATTACTGAGCACAAAAGAATTGGACGACGATGATGATAGGATTTTCAAAATCTTCATTCTAAAATAGCTATCAGAAATCAATTTTTCACCTGTTTCATCTTAGAGGCCACAGACTGGATAGAAAAGGGAAAATATTTGTTGTTGAAGATTTTAATTTAAGACAAAACTAATTTACTAATATATAATTGAAATTTTAAAAAATGTCTTCTGTTTACTGGTGGCTAAACTATTTCTAGTAGCCTATGTAGGTACCTAAATTTCAGATTGCTCTGTATTTGTTTTACTACTATCCGTGGTAATTCCCACTTCTTTTCAACAGTCTTATATTTCAATAATCTATTCTCATTTGTTTTTCTTCTCTTCGATTGTTTCAGCGGTACAGAAACACTTTCCTCAGGTATTTATTTGCTATACCTTTACTACTTTATGGTTACATATGTTAATTTCCGATGAATAAAAAAAGCATAAATTGATTAATAAATAATAATTCAAATCTTTCTTTTTAAAATTTTATCCATTTTACAATAAAACCTGTAGCTTTCACAAAATGTCGTTAAAAATAAGAAAATCTTCATCAAGTATTGGTGGTGTACTGACTATACAGAGGGAAAGGCATGCTGCGATTTTGGTTATTATTTGAACATTTGAATCTCCTTTTGTTAGAAATACCTCAGGAAAATAGATCAACTACTAAATCTACGTATCAAAGAATCTGGATCTTCTTGAAACACAGTCTTTACGCAAGGATTGAGTACAAATTTACAGACGATAAAAATTCTGGGGAAAGCACATTTATGGATAATGTGAGTAAGACACTACTTTAAAATAATTATTGCTTTACAAATAAATTTAAAGCCTAGACGTGTCTGTTGACTGTGGAAGTCGTCACCAGTTTCCAGTGGCTATCTCTGCAGAGTCTTTGGGGCGTGCAAGAGGGTTTGCGCTGGTTACATACAGCGAGCTTCTGAGGACAGTTTGGCGTCTTGGCGCAAATTAAGAATTTTCATTCCCCTTGCTGATTAGAGAAGTGCTTGGGACTTTGGCTCAGGGTGAGCAATAAAGATCGACTTGGCATGTATTCTTTTTTTGAGTATAAGAAAGCGGGAGAATTAAAACAAGGGGCGTCGAAAGACAAGGAGTTTTCAAACCAGACAAACGAAGATTATTTTTATTTTGACTGCCTTTGATCGGGCGCAGAGATCTGGCAATCAACCTACCAGTAGAGGTTCACGTTTTCTCCAGCGTCGGTGAGGCCCACAGCGCGGACTTGCTAGAGTGAAGGTTGTTAAACGATGTGGGAAATTGAGTTAAAAAGTAATGGTTTCAAGTGCAGCCAGCCACGAAGACCCGTTCCTGGGAGCGATATAGAAACGTCAGGACTATCCGTCGGAAAATCAGTGCTTGGCGGCTTTAGACTATAAAATTATTCAAACTGTGTGAGAGGAGAGGCGAGAGAGGAGAGGAGAGAGGAGAGGAAGGAAGGAAGGAAGGAGAGTGATGACACTCTCTCTCTCTCTGCCGCCGCCGCGCTGGCATGCGCCGGCGGCTATCGGCCATCATGTTTTGCGCGTAGCGCGCATCTTCCTTCTGTAAATCGGCATATAACGCGCGCCTCTGCTGCTCTTATGCTGCGCGGCGCAGGCAGCCGTGCCGCGACACGCCGCGTATGGCGTATCAATCGGCATGGCGTAAACGCGCCGTAACGGCGACGTAACGCTTCATCTTGCGCGTCGCATATGCGTAAACGCGTGCTGCGCGCATCGGGCACCATGCTAAAACGCCGCCTCTGCGCGCATATCATATCATAAACCAACGCATATCAGCCTGCTGCTGTACACCGCGCCTCGCGCACGCGCATCACTGCCGCGGCGGCATCAGCGGCGCCATCGCCGCGCGTATGCCTGGCGCTGCGCGCTGGCAATCGGCACTGTGGTATCAGCAGCTCGCGTGGCGCGCTCGCGCGTAGCGCCGCGCACCGGCATGCTGCTGCCTACCTGCGCCTGCGACACCGGCTGCTAACACCGCTGCGTGCCGCTGCGCTGCCGCACGCGCAAACGCTCGCATACTGTAACATCAGCGCCGTGGCGGCTGCGTACCTATCATGTTTGGTCGCGTACGCGTTTCTATGGAAGGATGATCCTGGGCAATAAGAGATCATCAGACATGTCTAATTTTTCCATTTTTTTTAAATAATATTTTTAAAGTAGTTTAAAAAATTCGGATTGATTAATATTATTTCGAAAGTCATTAAGAATTTCAATTTTTTTTTATTTTAAGATAATAACCTGATAATCATTTCGAACAAATTAGTGAGAATCAATCACTGAAGTAATAAAATTTGCCGAGTTTTCATTACTGACAAAAGAAAGCAAAAATTACTTTAGAAATTATTTTTACTATAAAGATGTATTAAAAAGTATAGTAATCGTAAGAGAAGTAGTTAAATAATATGCATTTAAAAAGGCAATATGGAAAGCTGGAGCGTTTAAAATCTCCCTTAACCAAATGAGCTGAGGTAACTTCAGATATTATATTGCGAAAAAGAAAATACAAATTTTTGATAAAGTGTTATTATCATGGTTGTTTTTTGAAACTTGTTGATGGATTTTAACTTACAGAGACGAGTTCCATTTCAGTGGTCTCGAGTCAAGCAGTGTTTTTATTTTATAGTAGACTTTTAAAATTATTCTTTCGTCTACACAGCATGGTAATCAACTTCATCTCCACTTAAATGCCGATTTAGACTCATTTGGCACATCATAACATGACATTTGTTTCTTTTCATTTCAGTTTTTGTTTTAATAGCGCAATACTTTTCAAATTTCTTTTTTGAAACGAGTGTTTAGATTTTAGGAATGCTTATAAGAAATGAAATAACATCTTTTTGGATTTCTTATTCAAATATCTTTGCAGTCGTAAAAGGAAATGAGTATTCAATTTTATAAATCCCACTAAAATAATAAAATCATCAAGCGTTTAATAATCAATAAAGATTTCTGCACGACGTTCTCCTATAATACAATGTAAAATCAAATAAAGACTAATATTTTCCAATAGTTCGAAATGAAATTGGTAGTTTTTGATAGCAACAGTCACAGCTGGACTGGGTGTTGTTAATGGAAGATCCAAATTTGGTCGTGTTGCGTGGTAGAAAAAGGAAGTTGCGTTAAAAATCACAATTAGAAAACTTTTGGATACATTTCCAATTCAAAACTGAAGTACAAAAAGAAGGTGATAAAAAAAAGTTCATCAGTTATGTTTGGAATTTTGTCTCTTTCATTTTTAAGTTACATTTTTAATCATTGGAGTAGTCTTAGTCATATTTAAAAATCCTCAAGATTGGTTTGTGTACATGAGTACCAGCGACAGGCACTTCTGCTCAGTCTCAATTGCTGCTTAAACCAAAATATAAAAAACACATCGGAAGCACCAAGATTGGATATGAAATAAATAGAGAAATAAATAAGAGAAACAACCTTATAGAATACAACTAGTGGAAGTAACATGGATTTTGGCAAAATTTTAATAACCACAAAAGGGAGTCCGTAATTTGGACATTGTGAAATAGATTTATTATGGGGGTTTGAACCATATTTAAGCAAATTTTAAGTTGTTTATATTATATGTCAGTTACCTAAATTTTAGAATAGTATATGCTGAAATGTGAAAATCAATAATTTTAGTTTATTTGGATCATGACATTCTGGCATAGTTGCGATGCACCGCTATTTATATGAAATACGACTCTTTATTTCTTACCTGCGCACCTTTTGTAATCTACCGATTGGTAGATATTCCAAGTTGTCACTCAAGAACAAAGTGATTTTATATAAACAAGTAACCAGGTCCATTCTACCGATTGGTAGATATTCCAAGTTGTCACTCAAGAACCAAGTGCTTTTATATAAACAAATAACCAGGCCCATTCTGATGCACGAATTTCCCATCTGGGTGTTGGGAGCTAAGACTAAACCCAACAAGGTACAGATAATTCAAAATAAAGTTCTTCGCATAATAACAAACGTGCTTTAGTACATAAGAAAGTAATACACTCTGACTTGAGAAAAGAAAAGGTAGAAGACCACATCAAAAAACTGTCTAGAAATCTTTTTATAGGCATTTTAGATCATCTGAATCCACTCGTTCGCTCTCAAGTTCTTTTTGCTCATAAGAATTCTAAATACAGTTTACCCTACAAAACTACAAAATGGTGCTTTCCTCTCAAATCCCCATAATAAATCTGTTTCACAATGCCATAGGACTCTCTTCTGTGGTTATTAAAATGCTGGTAAAATCCATGTCACTCACTGTGACACTATTCTATAAGTTTGTCTATTTTTTTCCTATTAATTTCATATCCTATTTTGGTGTTTCCTATGTGTTTTTATACTATGGTTTAAGCAGCAATTGAGACTAAGCAGAAGTGTCTTGCACTGGTACTCATGCACACAAACTAATCTTTATGTAATCTACCTAATCTGATCATCTACTTAAAACTACGACATGATATTACAATAATTTGTGACCTACCAAGCTGATTTTGGAAAATATTTATATTGATTCCACCATTGGACAAGCAACAAGAGGTGGTATACTGCTAGAAGAATATAAAAACCTGTAATTCAATGTGGAAGTTTTAGGTGCTTTTACGATCCACAGCGACAAAGAATCCCTCATCAAAATTAAGTAATATGTAGAAATTGACTAATTAACATTTTTTCAGTATCATAACTTTATTTTCCTTTTTCTGATAATTATAATTGTCTGCCTTGTCATCTGATCATAGATTAAAATTGCTACTTCAAAAAGTTTCTTAAAATTTCAAAAACGGGAATCAATCTAAGAAATCAGTCTAGATCTAGATAATTATCACTCGATTTTTTCCCCTTTGCTATATGGATATAGAATATTTCTTAAAACTGAAAATTTACCTGAGGAAAGCAAAAAATATAAGATATTACACCGAACACAAAAGAATTGGACGACGATGATGATAGGATTTTTCAAAATCTTCATTCTAAAAATGACTATCGAAATCAATTTTTCACCTGTTTTCTAAAGAAAACATCTTAGAAATTTTTTTAGACTGGATAGAAAAGGAAAATATGTTGTTGAAGAATTTCCCAATTTAAGACAAAACTGAGTTTACTAATATATAATTGAAATTTTTAAAAAATGTCTTCTGTTTGCATTTTAGTGGCTAAACTATTTCTAGTGGCCTATATGAGTACCTAAATTTAGATTGCTCTGTATTTGTTTTACTACCTATCCGTGAGTAATTTTCCACTTCTTTTTCAACAGTCTTATATTTCAATAATCCTATTCTCATTTGTTTTCTTCACTTCGATTGTTTTGTATTTTTTAATGAGAAACACTTTCCTCGGAGTATTTATTTGCTACCTTTACTACTTTATGGTTACATATGCTAATTTCCGATGAATAAAAAACTTCAAACAAATCGATTAATAAAGTAATATTTCAAATCTTTCTTTTAAAATTTTATCCATTTTACAATAAACCTAATAGCTTTCACAAAAATGTCGTTAAAATAAGAAAATCTTCATCAAGTATTGGTAGATTATCACTGACTATACAGAGGAAAGGCATGCTGCAATTTCTGCAGTTTATTATTTGAAGACATTGAATCTCCTTTTGTTAAAGAAATACCTCAGGAAAGCATAATAGATCAACTACTAAATCTACGTATCAAAGAATCTGGATCTTCTTGAAACACAGTCTTTGCGCAAGTTAATTACAAATTTACAGACGATAAAAAATTGGGGGAAAGCACATTTATGGATAATATGAGAAAAAGGTAAAAATTTACCTACTTTAAAATAATTATTGCTTTACAAATAAATTTAAAGCTTGACGTCTGACTTATCGTCCTGGTTTCCAATTGGCTATCTGCAAGTCTTTGGGGCGTGCACAAGTGGTTGCTGGTTGGTTTGGCGAGCTTCTGAGGACAGTTTGACGTCTTGGCGCAAATTAAGAATTTTCATTCTATGCCTTGCTGATTGAAAGTGCTTGGGACTTTGGCTCTGGAATTGAGCAATAAAGGATCGACTTGGCACTGTATTTTTTTTGGTATAAGAAAGCGGGAGAATTAAAACAAGGGAGACTGATCGAAAGACAGAGGAGTTCAAGCCAGAACAAGCGAAGAAGATTATTTTGATTTTGACTGCCTTTGATCGGGCGCAGAGAGATCTGGCAATCAACCTACCCCAGTAGAGGGTTCACGTTTTCTCCAGCGTCGGTGAGCCTCCATTGTGCGGACTTGCTAAGTGAAGGTTGTTCAATGATGTGGGAAATTGATTAAAAAAATGTGTTTCAAGTGCGGCCATGCGAAGACCCGTTCCTGGGAGCGATATAGAAACGTCCAGGACTGTCTGTCTGGAAAATCAGTGCTTGTAGGCGTACTGAACTGCCCAGCAAGATTCCAGGCTGATGTTATCCGGTCACCCGTCCGTTCCAGAAGCTGATGTCGCAGTGAGATTGTCCTAGAGCCAGAAGATGTCGCCGGGCATACCCAGTTGATCTGCCTGCCGAGAGGAGTTGTCAGCTACAAGCCCAAGTAACCCGAAGAGGTGTGGTGAAACTATCGGCTAAATTGGAAGGACCTTTTCCTTCACAAGCTTCCATGAAAAGACTCAAGATTATGTGAAAGAGACTCGCCTCGCCTTCCAGCTCTTGTGTGCGCCTTCGAATCCAGTCACCCGGCCCAGTTTGCCCTCATCATTGCCATCAGCTAAGTTTCCTTTATTTATTTTTTAATTGAATATTTTGAATAGAACTACGAATAACACCTAGCAGCATAAAATGTAATATTTAGACTGAAAGAAATTTTTTATTGTAATGTTGCAAATAGGTCATTTGGAAAAATTTTGAAAGAGGTAGGGATTCAATGATCATAAGGTATTAACAGGATTACTATGCATTGGAAGTTGTACTCTTTTATTATATTTTGAGTAAGGACAATTGAAAGAAATGCAGAAATGTATTTTGTGTGCGGGGTAAATTCCTTAGCATTAGAAATGTAATGTCAGCCTGCAAACTTCATGATGTTAATCTACAATTCTGATTATACTCTTGTGACAAAATTAATGATTGCAATCTTGCAATACCTTATATGTATAAATGTCCTTCACCTGTTAGGGGTCCCCAAACTTTGCATTTCAGAAATTTATGTTTAGTGTTTATGATCCAGAAAGAGTGTATTTTTTTTCAAGAGTGCTAGCATATTGTGCACACGAACATGTCAATCGCCACAAGTGTATATATGTTTTATTTTATTTTTTTTTTATCCATAAATAAATTGCATTTAGTTCAACTTTACAGTTTCTGTCCTACTTTCTTGGATATGTTTTCTCACTCAATGTGTCCTAACAGATGTTCCAGGTCTGGTATTATCTACTTATAAATTTATGCCAGTGTAAGGCTTACCTGGGTTTAATAACTAGCTTTCTGAACACAACGCAGTTACGATTATTTTCCTGACTATTCTATTATACGATCAAAAAATGACTATATCTTGGATGATTAATTAAATTTAATATAGCTAATTAAAGAAAAATCACACGACAGAGACAAGATTGACTGGCCAATTAAAATGTCTGGACTTCAAGGCTTACTGTCAATTTTCTACCAAAATGAAAATCTGAAAAGCAACCTTGGTGACCATACATGGGCATATCTATTATCATTTTCAACTGTTGAAGAATTTAAATTTACAAATGGCTTAGTTCTAGTCTGAATTTCCTAACCATTTCTTTTCATTAAATTAAATAGTAATTTATCAAGCCTTGTTAGTCCAACAAAACACACTTTGAAATTTCAGGATTCAAACAAAAAAATAGTGTATTCATACACTCAGGTAGAATTTAAATTTTGAAATGTTTATAT
>BGPR01033483.1:0-16958 GCA_013235015.1 Araneus ventricosus | reverse complement strand
TAGTAAGCAAATTGTTACTAAAGTTTTCCCCATAATCTGTAGCAGCGATGCACCGGCTCGAGCAGCTATACAGAATTTTATATAGTACAATGGAAAATATGGTTGTGGATTTTGTCAGCACTCTGGAGAACGAGTTGAAAGAGGCAAAGGGTTCTGCCGTATTTATCCACTGCAACAACCACTCCCTGAAATTCGTTCTTTTGAACAATGTGTGAATTTTGCTGAAGAAGCTTCTTTGACTGGAAAAGCAGTACATGGTGTGAAAGGGCCAACAGAACTAATGAAATTATATCCAAATTTTGATTTAGTTCAGAGTTTTGTCCCTGATTATATGCATGCTGTCATATTGGTAAGACAAATCATGTCCCTTTGGATCCAGACATTATCAAATGATTTTTCAATCAACCAAAAATCCTTGCGAATTCTTAATCACAGTATTTTGAACATAAAATTTCCAAAAGAAACAACAAGAAAACTGCCCTCGACAAATGAGCTTCTATCTTGGAAAGCCTCAGAATTTCGAATTTTCCTCTTTGTTTTACCAATAATCTTGAAAAATTTGATTATTAAAAATGTGTATAATCATTGGTTGTTACTAGTACATGGAATATCATTGTTGTTGGGCAATGAAGTAACAACTAATGATTTAGAAGAAGCAGAATTTGCATGGCAAAAATTTGTCTATGACGTAAAAGACATTTATGGTATTCAAGAGCAAACTTACAATATACATTTGCTTCTTCATTTACCACAAACTGTAAAATCTTGGGGTCCACTGTGGGCCCACTCCTGTTTTATATATGGAGGTGCACTAAGGGCAACTCAAACAATTTCATCACGGTACTAAAGGTGAAGCAAGGCAAATATTGTCTTCGTATGCAATGCAGCCTATTTTAAAATTGTTGATTCTACGAGAAAATGTTAAAAATAGCAGAGTTCAAGCTTATATTCAAAACATGCAGCAGAAGCGTCACTCTACCATAAGAAATCCGAAAATAAACAATTTTGTGTTACTTGGGCTTCAGAAGTCTATTAAATTACCTACAGTTCATGAAGTAGAACTTTTAAAACTCTTGCCCATGAATAACCAAAAAAGACTATCAAGTGTGGTATCTTATGAAAGAATGCTATATTGCAATAAATTATTTAGCACTAAAAGGTATAGTCAAAAATTCGTTAGAGCAGATTTTATGTTGGGTATAGGACAAAATATTTGCTTAGTTTTAAATTATATAATTGTATATAATGAAGAAGTATTTTTAATAGGTGAAAAATTGTCCACAAAAAAATGAAGAAGTCTGATAATGATATAGGTTTCATATGCAGAAATATTTTGTTATGTGAAAATTTGGAATCTGATAATGTTTTGGCTATAAGACCAATTGATATTATTAACAAATATATGATTGTACCATTTCAAGATAGAGATGAAGAAATTAATTATTTAATACCTTTAAATAATGCTGCTGAGCAGTAAGGGGGCCACACCAAATTTATTATCTGTGTCAGGTTGTTGAATTATATGTAAATAATTTTAGAATCCATGAATGAAAAACTTGGCAATTTTTTGGTTAGAATAGTAAAGTGATACAATTTAGTAAATACTAATAAAGAAAAAAAAATGAAATTTTACTATGTAAAATCCAGTGCCTTTATCAGAATGAAAGTAAGAGTATTTTTCTTTATTGTTATGATTTGATCTCGTATTTTTTTATAATGTTGAAATAAACCCTATAATAAAAAATTTATGTTATTTTTTATGTCTCGAACTTCGGTTATCTCGAATATTTTTCTCTGTTTTGTCAACTTTGAGATATCAAGAGTCGACTGTATATGTCGAATCCTCAAAACAATTTATTTAAGAATGAACAAAATATGTGAACTCGTATACTAATATAAAAAAGTTGATATCAATTAACAAGTGTATCAAATTTCATATTTTTTTATTAACATACACATATGCATCATGTATCACTAGATTTTTGGAATCACTCGAACTTTATAAAATGGAAAAGGAACTATTATGGTATTTGTGTGCTATTAATTAAGGTAATTATTTGTTTATAACCTTTACTATTTTCAAAATTAGTTATTCATTTTATTTTTTAAATATCAACTATAGATTATATAAATCATATCATCATTTAGTTAGTGTTGTAAATAAATTCTACTAAGTTATTTTAATGAAAACATGTAACTTAAAATATACTTCATTGCTATAATCTTCTTAATTTTCATTTTTTTCGCTGGAAGTTGAAATCTTTCTGAAATTTTAGTGTTTTAATTTCTTCTTTTTTGCTTATTTTGAAAATCAGTTATTATTATTTTTCAAAATGAGAATTTTTTTAAACGTAATTTTCAAGTTTGGATCAAAAGATGAGGATTCAATTTTCTGCAAATTGCTGATCATATTCTGAAGCATATTGACTCATGTAAATAAACTGTGACTCTATGCCAGTCACCTGATTTTTGTATTTTCTTCATGCATTCTACCAAAAAACGAAATCGTCCTGTTTTCAGATTCCTTACCCTTTTTTCAAATCTCTATAAAAAGTGAACAAAAAATGCATATTTTAAAAATTATATGCAAAAATCTTATTTCTTTGCATATTTTTTCAGCTTTAATCAAAAGAATGCAATGCGACTTAATCCAAAATACTATGGTCATGTCTTGCCATGTTTTTTGCAAAGCAAATCATGATGATACAGAACATTTGTTATTGCCTTACGGGTCTGAAAATGAAGCATATACATGTATTCCTAATGTGTATTGATGATTTTTTTAGGCAGGACAATGTTTATTTAATGAGATATTTACATTTGTTATCCATAGCATAGTATTTGTTTTTTTATACAAACAGTAGCAAATTATGACAATTTTTTTTAAGTTTATTTTCAACTACACAATTTTTTAACTGGTTAACCACTTAACTTAATAATTTTCTGATTCGGTGCATAAAATGTCATACTTTGGTCCATGCCTTATGTGCTGGTATGAATTTGAGGATCAAAAATTAGTTTTGCTTTAATTGTGCTTAAGAAATTAGTGACCCATTTTGAGCAATCAGAAATCCACTTCTAGTATTCGGTTTCCTTAATGCGAGAAATGACACATTTTTCTAAGCTGCTTTTTCTAATTTGAAGTGTATTTTGTAACAAAGACAATTCCACTGTTCGGAAGATAAATAAATTACAAAACAATTCTTATTGGAGTGAAAAGATGCCGGGGCTTTTTATCGATGACAATTTAAAATTCTTATTATTCTCCGCTGGAGGGGAGCTCAACGGCAATGCCGATTGCACAAGTTTCTGCTAGAAACTAATCGGTTTCTGCAGAAACTCCGCTTGAAGGCGCTGCAATGAGTAAATCTTTCTGACGTAATATTTATGTCCCAACTTGAATTTTTATGAGCACTTAATATGGGTGTAAGTGTGATTATCGTAATTTGTTATATCCATCTCAGATTTTGAAAAAAAAACACCAAATTCATTAGAAAGCAAAATACATGATTGAATGCTGACACTATTGAAGTAAATTTCTTTTTGAAATTGATTATCTATCAAACAATATCCCAAAACAAACTTTCTCTAAATTATGAATTTCTTTTTTGAATATATATCTGAATATAATGCAAGTTATTTGATAAAATGAAGCCTGCAAATGCAAAACTTTCATTCTACATTTATTTTTATATACTGTTTTCTACTAATTATGCCATTGAAGGGGCTAGAGAATGCCTTGAAATATGCCCTGCTTCATTTTTGATTCAGATCAGTTAGTTGCGAAAGTGACTCCAGGCCAAGGTTTCAACAATGAACATTTGTTTTGCATTTCAACAAGAAGATGTGCTAAAAGAACTCGTCAATTGGAACATTAAAAAACTTGAACGAAAATGTCTGCAGAACAAGAAATAGGATGATAAATCTCGTATCGAAGGTAACCACGAAAACACAACTCGTGATGAGCAGAAACACAACTCCTGCAAGAAGCGAAAGGACTACAGGTACACCAGGATTGTTGTATCGCTGATGATTAACATACAGGTCCAAGCTGCATCCAACTGCGGAAGAAGAAATCTAGACACAGCCAGAAAGGCTCAAGCTCGGTTGAAGTGAGATGACTGGCACCATCTACTGTGTTCCTGCCATGGAACTGACACAACCACTCGCGTAAATAGGTGGACCAACAGTGCGCACGCAGAACCCTTGCATCTTCTTTGCATGAAAAATGAAGCTCCACCACCTATCGCTTCATGACAAGGTGAGCGATGTGATGCAATGGCAAGGTAAAAGATTGGAGAGGTCGCCACACTATACTTACTAGCTGAATTAATAACTTTAATTAAATTTCAAATTGAAATAGTTGAATTAAACTTTAATTAAAATTTCAAATTAACTCTCTATTTCCCCTAAGCTTCTGTTTAGCTAGTATTGTTATCTTCTTGGCTTAACTGCTCTTTATTTTATGGCCTATTAATTTTTCCATCTTCTTCTTTTACACAAAACATATTGCCACATCTAATAGGTTCAGATTTCCCAGATTCGCTTTAACTTTGGCCATTTGTTCCAGATTTTCACTGAGTTTTAATTAAATATCCTGGATTATCCAAAGTTTCGCAGGAAATAAATAATTCATATTTTTAAAAGACTAATTAGGTTAAATTTTAAAAGCATAATTTAAAAAAATATTAAAGAAAGATATATTTTTCTTCCCAACTTTTACTAAATTCAACCCTCCGAGCTCTCAATTATTTTGATCAACAATCTTTAAGAATTTAGAAATGAGCTTTTAAAGCAGATGAACAATACATTTCGTTGTGCAATCCACACTTTGAAAATTTAAAGAATATTTCACTCATGGAATTTTAAGAAAATATTCAAATAAATTTATGTAATCTGTTTTTCGGCCGAATGCGAGGAATGGAAAAATCGGCCACTTGGAAGGAGAAGAGAGAGCACACATCGTGATGTAAGATCACAGTCATCATTCTCTACTATTTGTCCCTGAATATAAATTAAAAATTTCTGATTTCCAAATTTTTACAATTTAGTAAAAATACCTTATTAAAAGAAAGGTCCAATAGCTAAAAAAAAATAAATTCAAAAATTTTTCTTCCCGCTTTTATCTATACATTGAATAGGGTCACCATAATGTGACCTATGTAGATGAAGAAACCAGAAAGTGAAAATGTAATAAAAAATATGTTATTTATACTTGTCCCTTCCTACTCATTATGATTTTTTTTATCAATTAACTATTTGATTTCTTTTAAATTTACTTTATTTATTTATATATATTTTGGATTTTGCCTAATAATGCCACTGAAACCGTCTCAGATTGTATGCTAGGCTTCTAGAGCGCCCTGAATTGAATTTCAGAAACTCTGGTCACTTAAGATCATAATAATAGAACACACAATGACTGCCATTCGGGTAAAATAATATTTTGCTAAGAATATCTTAGTGAAATTTACTGAAGAAAAAACGCTATTATATCAAATATGTGTATTTATTCGGATTTGTCATCTGATTGTAGCAATGAAAAATTACAACAAATAATTCGATTGGACAAAAAAGAAGTTGTAATCCTGCTAAATGGGATCGAAATGTCCAAAAGCAGAAAATAATAGAAGGTCTGGAATACAGAAATAGAAGTGGAAATTTAATACCCTAAAAAAACATTATATCGTTGCATAAAATATTCTGGAATTTTTTATTAGTTCATCAAACAAAAGCCTAGATTGTCTCGATTTTGTCTTTACATTTGAACAAATAGAATTTATACGAGATCATTGAGTGAGAATTGTGTTTCTGTAAATTTTAATAGATATATTAGAAGACAAATAGGGGGTAGCCAGTTGACATTAGAATTAAAATCCTTTCTTTAGTCATATATCTCGAGAGAAAAATTATTAAATTGATGTTTAATTTCGAGATCTAAGAAATCCGCTTCAAACTGATTACTGTTTGTTTACTTAAGAAACACGGCTGAGTTATAAATATTTTGCAAAGTTTTATTTAAAGTTCAAAGATTAAAAACAATAAAATTCTCTTTCTTGTCATAAGATTACCAGGTCAGCAAATCAACTTTACATTTTTGTAACAATATTATTACTATCTATTATTGATATTTCACTTACTTTTTTTATGTTATGTGAAGTATAGAGTGAACTTTTAATATACTTCAGATTTTATAGAATCAGAAATGTCATGAAATCATACAATTTAAGGAGAAAATAAAATTGATTAAGTCCATAAAAATTTATACCTTAGTTTTCTCTATTTGTTTTGCTATCCGGCGAAGGTAAGGATATAAAACATGCTGTTTCTTAAATTTCTCTTTTTAAAAAAGCTCGCCTATTTCTATGATTATCCTTGTCTCCCAGTTCTGTGAGCCAATGTAAGGAAAGCAAATTTTTGATAATCTTTGATTTTTCCTTTCTAGTTAACTACCTTCTTTACTAAAATAAAACTGTATATAAGAAACCACTTTGATCTAATATGTTTTCTCTTGTTTTCTTATCATTTCTGTGTGAATATATACTTTTAATTTTAATCTGTTATTTCGATTGGAATTACAGTTTTCTTATGCAGAAATGTTTGTCACTGTTTTCGCGACGAAAATTTAAAAACAAAATGATTCCAGGTCCAGACTATCTTGCGTATCAAGGAACATGAACTGGGTAAGAAATATGTTCTTGAGATTATCCCCATGTATAATCAAGCCTCAGGGTTCGATGAAGATTTTGGAGTATACTGTCTCCATCTCACGGCAAGTAAGAATTTTTTTGACTACTCGCAAATAGTTTTAAAAACAGTTGCTAGTTATTTAAAACCTGAAAGTATACTATATAGTTTCTTACATTCTTCTATGCTTCCAATCAAAACGCAATAATGAAGTTTTATTGGGACAAAAGAAGAATGATATTTTGCCATTATTTTTATATTTTCTCTTATGGAAATTTTAATTTTTAAATGCACAATTCAGTGTCATTTTATTTGATATTTAATATTAGAGATGCATATTTCTACATTATTTAATTCTTATTTTCATTAATATACTTTATCCCGTCGGAGGGAATCCTTGCTTTAAATATCCTATCGCATAAATAAAAAATATTGATAAAAACTGTTTTTTAAGTTTGAGAATTTTCATATAAAAACATTATTTTTAGTTAAATTCGCTGATTAAAGAATTTCTTGAGACTAACTTGAACGTCTCGTTCTCACCAGTTTGTTTACATTTCGCATTGTGAAACCTCTCTACTGCTAATCGTCGCATGGCCCACAGTAATGTATTCTTTAAGGCGTACAGATAAATGCATTTGGAGTACAATTTACAAACTTGAACACAATTTTTACATCTCTGCTTCTGAAACAGATCTCGGTGTTTATTCAAAACTAAAATTTCCTGAAAAACTGCAAGAATAAGAAAAGATATACTAGATAAAATATGATAAATGACAATAACCGTCATTGAGATTAAGGAAGAATTTTTGCACGACTTTCTCATTTATTATTCGTAATTTAATACTGAATGATTGCGTAGTTTTTTTATTTAGAGGAGAGTGTTGGTTTTTTGACCGATTGTACCTTTGATTGCACCACAGTCTAAACTGGCAACTGGTGATAAAATTTGGAATTTTATGTGTTTAAAGCAAAGTTTATCTACCAATTTGCTTAGTTTAGATTATTATTGTTTGAAAGAAATACTTATTGAGCTAAAAAGAAATAATTATCTGATTTGACCACTAATATGTAATATTTACAAACATTAATTTTTGCCAAAAAATATTTGTTGATACTAATAAGAAATTATATTAGTGTATGTATACTATAGACACACTAATAGACTTATTTTATGCAAACTCCGGTTTTTGTATTCCTAACCGCAAATTAGTTATAGAGGTTTAAATGTGAAACTGAACCTTGTGAACGGAAATTCAAAGTAAGATGGGTATGTTAACATTTAACAATTTTTAATAAAATTTTTTTGCATATATAATTAGATTCACCTTTTGTTGTGTTGTAATTAAATTGGTAAATTTTTATTTTAATAATACCAAAGTTATTTTGCCTTTTAAAATAAGCAAAGTAAAAGTGCCAACTTGCCCCGGTACTGGGCCAAGATGACTTTGAACTTGGGACAAGAGGAAAATTATGACAAAAGTTCAATAAATTTTTATCTTTAGAAAATTTAGGGCAGAGCACTAATTAATTAAACGTTTTTAAGCATTTTTTACTTTATTAATATGTAATGAAAGGGTTTATTTCAGTTAAAAGTTTTGCTCATAGAAAATTAATATAACTCAAAATCAGTATTATTCATTTAGAAAAACTTGACATAAATTTTCTTCTTTAAGAGTTTGAGTACCCAAGTAAAAAAGTCAGCAAGAAACCTTTAAAAAAACCTGCAGGAAAACTGCAGGTATTTCGGACAAAAAAAACCCTGCAATTTTCCTGAATGTTTTTTGCTGACTAAAAAACCTGAATCCTGCCTGCATATTTTTGTCCGAAATACCTGCACTTTTCCTGAAGGCTTTTCACTGACTTTTCAGATGGAAAAAAACCTGCATCTTACCTGCATGCTTTTATTCAAAATACCTGCAGGTAAAAAACCTGTATATACAGTTAAGTTTTTTTGCACGTTTTTCTGCTGACTCTTTTATCGACCTAGGTGACATTTATAAGTAAAATTCTTGCGAGATGATATTTCAATATCCTCTCTTCAATTCAATGCATAACTTTTATTGGGAATAATTCTCTTTCATACATACATATATATATTTTGCAAGATGCATATATCGTATATCCTACGAAATGTAATTTATCTACACATTCCACAGCTTAACAAATCTCAGTATAGCATTAAGATTATCACACATGAATTAAAATCTAATCGAAAGTTACAGAATTTCTGCACTTTTAAATTGTAAACATATTTATAAAAAATAAATATATTAGAATGCATAAAACTTTTACACAATTTTTTAGATATCAGTTCAACTTAATATCAAGGTTTTTTCCTATAATAAAACTGAAGTTAACACCAAGGTTATTAAAAAAGCTGAATTTGTTATAAATACTTTTTATAAGAAAAGTAAAATTTACTATAAACATTCCTCTTGCGTAACATATCAAATAATGTGAAAAAAAGTCACTTGAATATAAACAAAAAATCTTCATAAGACAATAGATTCACTTTTTAAATAATCAATTTTAGCACCTGTATGATATTATCAGAAAGGATTCACTTCAGAAGTCAATCAAGTCTTTCCAAGAACAATTAATGCAGGAAGTAGAACTTTCGAAATAAGAATTAGTTTAATAAAAAAAAAATCACTGAATTCTATTAAATGGGATTTTTCCCCCTCTCGACCGATTTAGTAATTTTTGAGTATTATACCTCTCAGATTATTAAATATAAAATGACATGGTGGCAAGTGGATATTTGCATAGTATTAACAATTGGTGAAAATGATAACACCTTAATTACAAATAAAAATTGATCTACCTTGATTTTCATAAAACTGCAAAAAAAAAAAAATCTCACACATATAAAATATAAAAAAATTATTTTACATTCCGTTTCTTTGTTTCGATTTATGGCATGTATTTAATTTTTGCCGTATGGCTGCTCGAACCATGCCAATACTTATAGGCTGAAACTTTTCCATTACGTGAGCCATAATGTCATTAATCATACCTTTGTCCAAGACATTCGTCTTAGACGTACGATTTTTGCTGCATTTTAAAACGCTTTCAGAAAGTGTTTCCCGCCCAAAACAAATATCCAAAAGGTCCCCAACATATTTTGAATAGTCAGTTCTGAATAGCGCCAGCTTTGCTGCTGAAATGGTTTTCACGCCAAAATTCATCATTTCCCCTTGCACTTCTTTATTTTCTTCTTTCATTTGTCTTTTTTTCTCTTTATACTTCAGCTTCATTTCTTTATATTTTCTTTTGGTTTATTGCAGAGAAGATTCAATTTTTGCTTACTCATTCTGCAATCTTTCTATTTCTACATTTTTTTTGTTTGAGTTTTTCATTTAAACTTTCACAATTGGTACAATCATTATCACTGCCTTTATTCATCGTTTTTCTAATCGCTTTAAAAAAGTCACTTTGTTCGTGCTTCCTTTTCAGTGACACCTTGTGATGTTCCCTGTAACATAAATAAATGAATGAATGAATAAACAAGTAATATATATACGTAAATTTGAAGATTAGAACTGTTAAAAAAAGAAGGCCCTTAATCAAAAAGGAAAAAAAAAAATACAATTGAAACAAGGGTGCAGACTTTTCTGTATAAAATAAAGTTTCTATGCACATGACATAAATGCTAAAGTTTCTTCAATCTTAGGAAAAAGAAAAAAAACTCATATTTTTGTCAATGAGATTTTGTGAAAATTGGGTTTGTGTTTATCGACATCACCACTGATTTTCGCAGATGTTCGGGAGTTTACTTGAAGTCAATGGCGATGGCAATAAACAAACATGTTTTCAGAGTTTATTTCTAAAATACATGATTTTCCCCATATTGTTTTCTGATATACGTGATTATTTCACAACTCTTTCTTGGAGTATGCGATTTCTTTTTAATGGGCAATTGCTGAAATATGCATTTATTTTGCCACTGAATGACAAATTTTGTGATAATTTTTAAAACGCATTGACAAAAATACGAGGGCTTTTTTTGGGGGGGAAGGCTGATTACAGTACTATTAGCCGATAGTTAATCACTCTCTCCTAATCTCCTGTGAAAGTATTCGTCCCCCACTGGAAAAAGGTTTAAAGTTTCTGCAAAATAGGAAACGTATCTACATACAGTATCTCTCTACATTACAAAGTCTTTGCAACAGTAGAAAGGAAGAAAAATAAATGCAGTTCCTCATCAATTTATGCACTTCTCGTATTTGCAATTTAATATCAAGTGCATCATTTAATATAAAAAGAGAAAAACTCCAAATATTTTTGGAAATGCCAAATGAAATCTCTAACCTTATACCACTTGTGCGATGGAGTATATGAATAAATTTCCTACAAACAGTAAATTCTGGATTATCTGGCATTCAAGTATCTGGAAAGCTCAACTAACCGGAAAAATTAGAAAATGAGTTTTTCTAAAAATTTTACATCGCTCGTCAAAATTTAGCATGCTTGTGCCGTTTCAATTATTTCTGGAATGCAACATCCGCTCCGCACGGCATCCTGTAAATACGTTATGGAAGATACAGAAGTATTTTTTAAAATTATATTTTATTCACATTTCAAAATAACAAAAACATATTATTGGCCGAAAAACATCTAAAAAAAAGGCTACCCCCCATTTGCAAATATCCGGACTTTTCAGGTATCCGGAAATCGGTGTTTCCTTCGCATGCCGGATAGTTAAGCTTTTACCGTATTGCTATTATACTGCATAAAATTCTGTAAATTTATAGTTAAGCATCATAAACATCAAATCAGAATATTTAATTTGTTTTGAAAAAGAATAAGATATTGATTTAACTATATTAGCTTAAAAAATACAGATCTGTTTACTTTATTAACTGTAATGCATTTTTTGTAACAGATAAGATCTTCAGGGGTGGAACCAAGTTTTATTATTAGGGGCCCATATTTGTGAAAAATAAAAACATTTTTGTGAAATGCTATACTTAATGTTTAATATCAAGAATATTTCATTGAACCAAGTATATTCAGTACTTATATAGAATAATTTTGTAAAGGGGTTAATGAAACAAAATTTTGTAAAGGACTGTTTTTATGAATTTTAATTTTGTGAAGGAGCAATAAAACAGCCACAATTTTTGCCTGGATCTATCCCTGATCTTAGACTATAAAAATTGGAAAAGTTTATGCTTACAATTTCAGGGAAGACTTTTCATTTCTTTTTCCACGCTTGGATAGATCTTGTATCAAAGGAACTTGATTTGCGTTAACAATTCCAATGATGAGGTCATCAATCAAGCGATCCATTAACTTTTTATTTTCTGAAATAATAAGAATACATCACGTTACAGTTTTTGAAATATTTGTCAAATTTGTTTCAAAACACTACAAAATTGTTATAAATGCAGTTAATTTGCATACCTCCAAACTGCAATATGTTAGCTGGATATGGTTTACCATTATCCCATAACACTTCTGTAATTTCTTCAGGGTCCCATGTATCCAAGTTGTAATCATCGTCTATCTGAGGGATGCAATCTTTCAGCTTCATGACGGAGAATTTTTTTCTTCGAAAAAATGCACTAAGGCATAGAAATTGGAAATTTTTTTGCAATATTTACTGCAGCTATGATAACGAATGAAAAATATTAACACAGGAGTAAAAGTAACACTAACACAAAAATTTGGTTCGCACTTGGAATGGATGGAAAACTGCATTCGGTTACGGTTCCAGCAAAGCACATGTTTTCAATTACCGGTAACAATTGGTTTTTATGCCACAGAATTTCTTTAAATTACATTTTTCATGTAAAAAATAATTGTAACGTGTCAAAATTATGGTCTTCTAAGATCGAAATATCTTATTAATTATTTTAAACACTTCAGCTCGTTATTAGTTATTATTATTTTAAACAATGAAGGGGGAAACGAATTGTAAAGAGATGTGTAATGAAATAAAAATTCTCGGAGATTTTTTTATTCCAAAATAGAATAAATGATTATCGCCTCCTCATTTATTTTATAAAAGAAAATCTCAATTTTTGATGAGAAGTGAAGCCTGAGGGCAGCCAGCGAACCATCTACCATCCAAACAAACGTGGAATCCAGTGTTGTGATTTATTTATCGTATAATGGGGATTACAGCCTTTGTTGCTTCAAATCCCATAACTTCTCTAATTCAAGTTCAATTTATCGTATAATTTTCAAAAAATAGATCGTTTACATTGATTTGAAATGGCAGATAGGATATATAAAAAACGAGGAACTTACAATGGGTTCTTAAGAACAGACGAACCAATTCCTAAATCGACTTTCTATTCCAAAAGAAAATTATCAGAAAGTCAGCATGCTGATGATACTGATGACAATACATCCATGTCAGCATTTTTTGATGCCGAGGAAAATATTTCTTGTGAAATCAGTCCCCATATTGATGAAGACATTAATTTCAGTGATTTGGAATTTGATTGCTTTAATGTATATTCAACTGATTATGAAGATAATGACACAAATCAGAATGATGATGTTAAAGTTAATTTAGCAAATTTGAATGAGCCACTTTATCCATCATCTTCTGTGAGTTTGTTAGGAGCATATATTAGTATACTTGCTTTCTCCCTCAGACATAATATAACTAAAACTTGCATGCAAGACTTAATTCAGCTTTCTAATGTGCTGCTGTCTCCTTCTAACCTTCCTGGTACAAAGCATTTACTTTATTCAAAATTATCGTCTCTGTTTGATAATTCAACTCAAGCATATATATATTGCAAATATTGTTTTGAAACTGTTTGTTTGCTGTCAGATAAGCACAAATCTGATATTTGCAAGGAATGTTTGAAGAGTTTTGATTTTCAAGACAGTATGAAGCAGGGATATTTTTTCATGTACATACCTCTGGAACCACAACTGAAATTAAAATTTCAATATCAAAATTTGATGCACAATATTAAAAAGTATAAGAGAATTTTTGAAGAACCCTCAAGTTCATACAGAGACATTCTAGATGGTGAAGCATAGGCAAAAATTAAAAATCTTAAGTATAGCGATAACATTTCTTTGCAATTTAACATTGATGGAATTCCAATGTATAGAGAATCGAATTATCAAATATAGCCTATTCAGTGTATGATAAATGAACTACCACAGAATGAAAGAAAAGACCATATTTTAATGTGTGGTTTATGGTTTGGACCTCATAAACCTAACATGAATGTTTTTTTAAAACCTTTTGTAACAGAGTTGTCAAATTTATCTCGATCTGGATTCAAATGGATTGATGCTACAAGTAGTAAGCAAATTGTTACTAAAGTTTTCCCCATAATCTGTAGCAGCGATGCACCGGCTCGAGCAGCTATACAGAATTTTATATAGTACAATGGAAAATATGGTTGTGGATTTTGTCAGCACTCTGGAGAACGAGTTGAAAGAGGCAAAGGGTTCTGCCGTATTTATCCACTGCAACAACCACTCCCTGAAATTCGTTCTTTTGAACAATGTGTGAATTTTGCTGAAGAAGCTTCTTTGACTGGAAAAGCAGTACATGGTGTGAAAGGGCCAACAGAACTAATGAAATTATATCCAAATTTTGATTTAGTTCAGAGTTTTGTCCCTGATTATATGCATGCTGTCATATTGGTAAGACAAATCATGTCCCTTTGGATCCAGACATTATCAAATGATTTTTCAATCAACCAAAAATCCTTGCGAATTCTTAATCACAGTATTTTGAACATAAAATTTCCAAAAGAAACAACAAGAAAACTGCCCTCGACAAATGAGCTTCTATCTTGGAAAGCCTCAGAATTTCGAATTTTCCTCTTTGTTTTACCAATAATCTTGAAAAATTTGATTATTAAAAATGTGTATAATCATTGGTTGTTACTAGTACATGGAATATCATTGTTGTTGGGCAATGAAGTAACAACTAATGATTTAGAAGAAGCAGAATTTGCATGGCAAAAATTTGTCTATGACGTAAAAGACATTTATGGTATTCAAGAGCAAACTTACAATATACATTTGCTTCTTCATTTACCACAAACTGTAAAATCTTGGGGTCCACTGTGGGCCCACTCCTGTTTTATATATGGAGGTGCACTAAGGGCAACTCAAACAATTTCATCACGGTACTAAAGGTGAAGCAAGGCAAATATTGTCTTCGTATGCAATGCAGCCTATTTTAAAATTGTTGATTCTACGAGAAAATGTTAAAAATAGCAGAGTTCAAGCTTATATTCAAAACATGCAGCAGAAGCGTCACTCTACCATAAGAAATCCGAAAATAAACAATTTTGTGTTACTTGGGCTTCAGAAGTCTATTAAATTACCTACAGTTCATGAAGTAGAACTTTTAAAACTCTTGCCCATGAATAACCAAAAAAGACTATCAAGTGTGGTATCTTATGAAAGAATGCTATATTGCAATAAATTATTTAGCACTAAAAGGTATAGTCAAAAATTCGTTAGAGCAGATTTTATGTTGGGTATAGGACAAAATATTTGCTTAGTTTTAAATTATATAATTGTATATAATGAAGAAGTATTTTTAATAGGTGAAAAATTGTCCACAAAAAAATGAAGAAGTCTGATAATGATATAGGTTTCATATGCAGAAATATTTTGTTATGTGAAAATTTGGAATCTGATAATGTTTTGGCTATAAGACCAATTGATATTATTAACAAATATATGATTGTACCATTTCAAGATAGAGATGAAGAAATTAATTATTTAATACCTTTAAATAATGCTGCTGAGCAGTAAGGGGGCCACACCAAATTTATTATCTGTGTCAGGTTGTTGAATTATATGTAAATAATTTTAGAATCCATGAATGAAAAACTTGGCAATTTTTTGGTTAGAATAGTAAAGTGATACAATTTAGTAAATACTAATAAAGAAAAAAAAATGAAATTTTACTATGTAAAATCCAGTGCCTTTATCAGAATGAAAGTAAGAGTATTTTTCTTTATTGTTATGATTTGATCTCGTATTTTTTTATAATGTTGAAATAAACCCTATAATAAAAAATTTATGTTATTTTTTATGTCTCGAACTTCGGTTATCTCGAATATTTTTCTCTGTTTTGTCAACTTTGAGATATCAAGAGTCGACTGTATATGTCGAATCCTCAAAACAATTTATTTAAGAATGAACAAAATATGTGAACTCGTATACTAATATAAAAAAGTTGATATCAATTAACAAGTGTATCAAATTTCATATTTTTTTATTAACATACACATATGCATCATGTATCACTAGATTTTTGGAATCACTCGAACTTTATAAAATGGAAAAGGAACTATTATGGTATTTGTGTGCTATTAATTAAGGTAATTATTTGTTTATAACCTTTACTATTTTCAAAATTAGTTATTCATTTTATTTTTTAAATATCAACTATAGATTATATAAATCATATCATCATTTAGTTAGTGTTGTAAATAAATTCTACTAAGTTATTTTAATGAAAACATGTAACTTAAAATATACTTCATTGCTATAATCTTCTTAATTTTCATTTTTTTCGCTGGAAGTTGAAATCTTTCTGAAATTTTAGTGTTTTAATTTCTTCTTTTTTGCTTATTTTGAAAATCAGTTATTATTATTTTTCAAAATGAGAATTTTTTTAAACGTAATTTTCAAGTTTGGATCAAAAGATGAGGATTCAATTTTCTGCAAATTGCTGATCATATTCTGAAGCATATTGACTCATGTAAATAAACTGTGACTCTATGCCAGTCACCTGATTTTTGTATTTTCTTCATGCATTCTACCAAAAAACGAAATCGTCCTGTTTTCAGATTCCTTACCCTTTTTTCAAATCTCTATAAAAAGTGAACAAAAAATGCATATTTTAAAAATTATATGCAAAAATCTTATTTCTTTGCATATTTTTTCAGCTTTAATCAAAAGAATGCAATGCGACTTAATCCAAAATACTATGGTCATGTCTTGCCATGTTTTTTGCAAAGCAAATCATGATGATACAGAACATTTGTTATTGCCTTACGGGTCTGAAAATGAAGCATATACATGTATTCCTAATGTGTATTGATGATTTTTTTAGGCAGGACAATGTTTATTTAATGAGATATTTACATTTGTTATCCATAGCATAGTATTTGTTTTTTTATACAAACAGTAGCAAATTATGACAATTTTTTTTAAGTTTATTTTCAACTACACAATTTTTTAACTGGTTAACCACTTAACTTAATAATTTTCTGATTCGGTGCATAAAATGTCATACTTTGGTCCATGCCTTATGTGCTGGT
>BGPR01033482.1:0-16958 GCA_013235015.1 Araneus ventricosus | reverse complement strand
ACTATTTTCTCTTTAGATAAGTCTCAAACTTCATTTTAAATAAGAAATATGTGTAAGAGTTGTTTATATTATGTATTATAGCAATTATCTTGTAATTGTAACGAAAACCCTTCAGAGCGGCCACCCCCTCTGAGCGGCCAGTTTTTCTCGGAACGGAGGGGTGGCCGCTCAGAGAGGTTTCACTGTACCTGCAAAAGCACGTATGCCTGTGTCCCATCCCCAATTCAATGATGTTGATCGTTATTTCCAATATATTGTTTCAAAAATATCGAATTATTTCAGGCTTTTATCGACAACAGTTGCCATTGTTAAGGAACCTTACGGGGAAACAAACCTCAACTCCCTCCTGAATTCCTGGACATTTTGTTAGTTGAAATTCCAAGGAAATACAAAAATGTTATTTAAAAACGCAAATATAGCTTTGACTCACCGAATAGTTTAGTTTGATAAGCTTTTCCTTAAATCTAAGCAAAAATCTAACTTCTGATCTCACAGATGAGTTGCGCCCGTTCGTGTTAGCATTTGTATTGTGTCCGACCGGAAGTTAAATTAATTTTCGATATTGACAAATACACATTATCAAAATTTAATTAATTTAATTGATAAACTGATAATTAAGTTCGGAAAATATTAAAATAGCGCATTGCCATCGAGAGCACATAGGTGTGCAAAATTTCAAAACTCTAGCAAGTCAGGAAGTGAGTAACAAATCAATTAAACCAGCGGTGGTGCTCTCCCCTAGATTTGCTCGTAAACTCCCTAATAGTTCCTCTCGTATATTACACTCCCCTTCCCGCATAAAATTTGTGGACCTGCGGTAACGCCGGAACCGCGGTTTTGTGTCCGATGCGCTCAGTCGCATATCCGCTATCATTAACTAGTGGAATTTACGCTCCATTGTAGGTTTACTGGATCTTAATTACCTTTGGCAGGACAACTTGGCGAAAAACTAGAGGAGCAATAGAGAATGCATATTTGTCCTTCTGATAAGATAGATACTTTATTGCACCGGGGGGAGGTCAAGTGGCAAAAATACAAGCGGGAATGTCTCACCCGCTTCTTTCGACTTTCTCATATATGTAGGGTTGCCATACGACCAGTATATATGTGGGTGTTGTGACACTTGCGCACAGTGGCGTTTGCTTACAAACCATTAGCAAATAATCAGTCATGCCGATAATCGACATGAGGAGTCAGATAGTGATTAGTGTAGGTTTGCAATTATTTATGAGATGAATATATTGTAGAATTTATGAGATTCCGTACTTGAGAAGAAATATCATTCCCTCGTATATTTTTATCTGAGTTCCTTGAGTAACAAGTAATATCTCTGAAAAGGCACATAACGTGCAAATTATACAAATCAGTCCAAATTTTATTCAAGAACATGTCAAATTTCATCAGATTTCACGATTTGCATTATAGGAACCCTTTTTAAAAACTTGTTTATATCAGTCACACGACTGCTGTCAAAAGATCCTTGATCGGTAGCTAATGACTTATACGCATATGCCATTGTACACAAGTGCTTGTTTATATCAGTCACGCGACTGCTGTCAGAAGATCCTCGATCGGTAGCTAATGACTTATACGCATATGCCATTATACGCAAGTGCTTGTTTTTATCAGTCACAGGACTGCTGTCAAAAGATCCTTGATCGGTAGCTAATGACTTAATACCAGCTATGCCGACTGTACGCAAGTGCTTGCACCTCAAGCCACGACTGCTGTCAAGATCCTTGATCAGTAGCTAATGACTTATACGCATATGCCGTATGAGCCAAGTGCTTGTTTTCAGTCCGCACGACTGCTGTCAAAGATCCTTGATCGGTAGCTAAACATACGCATATGCCATTGTACGCAAGTGCTTTGACATCAGTCACACGACTGCTATCAAAACATCTCCTTGATCATTAATGACTTGCACATATGCCATTATGAGCAAGTGCTTGTTTTTATCGGTCACACGACTGCTATCAAAACATCCTTGATCGACGTAATGACCACTTATACGCATATGCCGTTGTACGCAGAGTGCTTGTTTTTATCAGTCACGACTGCCTATCAAAACATCCTTGATGGTAGCTAATGACTTATACGCATACGCCATTGTACGCAAATTGCTTGTTTTTATCAAATCACGACTGCTGTGGAAGATCCTCGATCAGAGCTAATGACTTATGCACGCCACCATTGTATGCGTAAGTGTTGTTTTATCAATCACACGACTGCTCCAGAAGATCCCTCGATCGGTAGCTAATGACGTTGCCGCATCGCCATTGTACGCAGTGCTTGTTTTATAATTCACACGACTGCTGTCAAAAGATCCATCAGGAAGTAATGACTTATGCATACTGCCATTAAGTCGTAAGCGCTTGTTTTTATCAATCACACGACTGCTGTCCAGGAAGATCCTCAGACGGTAGCACTGACTTATGCGCACATACGCCATTGACGTGGCCTGTGTTTCTTTATCAATCCACACGACTCGACTTCAGAAGATCCTAGGTAGCTAATGACTTGCGCATACGCCATTGTAATCGAAAGTTGCTTGCTTTTATCAATCACGTCGACATCTGTAAGCGACCTCGTCAGGTAGCTGCGGCCTTATGCGCATACATCATTGTACCAAGTGCTTGTTTTATCAATCACCCGACTGCTGTCAGAGATCCCTGATCGGTAGTCTAATGACTTATGCGCAGCAATACGATTGCGAGAAGTGCTTGTTTTTTATCAATCACACGATGCTGCCGAAGACTCGTCAGGTAATGACTTTTATGCGCATACGCCATTGTACGTCAAGTGCTTGTTTTATCAATCATCACATGTACTGCTCCGAGGATCCTGATCGGTAGCTACACTGACTTATGCGCATACGCCATTGTACGCAAGTGCTTGTTTTATAATCACACGACTGCTGTCAAGTCCTTTCGAGTAATCGACTTAGCGTGCATACAGCTATTGTGCCGCAGACTTGTTTTTTATCAATCACATCGACTGCTGACTCAAGAAGATCCCCGAATCGGTAGCACTGACTTGGCATACGCCACGCCATTGTACGCAAGTGCTTGTTAATCAATCCGCGACTGCTGCTTCAAAGACCGGTCGGTAGCAATGACTCTATGCGCATACGCCAGTGACGTAAGTCTTCGTTTTCATCATATCGCGACTGCTGTCAGAAGATCCTCGATCGATAATGACTTATAGCGCATACGCCTGTACGCAAGTGCTTGTTTTCATCAGTCATGACTTATCAGAAGATCCTCGATCGGAAGCTATGACTTATGCGCTTACGCATATGTAGTAAGTGCTTGTTTTACCAGTCCACGACTGCTGTCAGTCAAGAAGATCCTCGATCGGTAGACTAATGCCTTATCGCATACTGCCATTGTACACAAGTGACTTGCTTTTTAATCACACGACTGCTGCCAGAAGATCCTCCGATCGGAAGTAAATGACTTATGCCATACGCTAATAATGTAACGCTAGACTTGTTTTTAATCACATCGGACTGCTGCCGAAGATCCTCGATCGGTAGTTAATGACTCTATGCACGCCGCCATTGCGCAAGTGCTTGTTTTTACTCAATCACACGCGACTGCTGTCAGAAGATCCTTCCGATCGGAGCTAATGACTTTGCGCTGCGCATGTACGTAAGTGCGCTTGTTTTTTATCAATCACACGACTGCTGTCAGAATCCTGATCGGTAGCTAATGACTTAGCCGCATACGCCATTGTACGCAAGTGCTTGTTTTTATCAATCACAGCGACTACATGTAAGATCCTCTGTATCGGTGCTCGTAACTTGCGCGATAGCCATTGTACGTAAGTGCTCCCGGTTTTATCAATCACACGACTGCTGGGCTGAGAGATCCTCGGATCGGATAGCTAAGACTTGGCGGCATGACGCCATTGTAAGAAGTGCGTTGTTTTTATCAATCACCGACTGCTGTGAAGCATCCCCGATCGGTAGCTAATGACTTATGCGCTACGCCATTGTCGCGAAAGTGCTTGTTTATCAATCACACGACTGCTGTCGTGAAGATCCCTCGATCGGAAGCTAATGACTTATGCGTATACGCCCATTTGCACGCTGTGCTTGTTTTATCAAGCTCAACGATCGACTGGCGCAGAAGATCCCTCGATCGGTAGCTTGAGCTTATGCGCATGGACGACCATTGTAATGCAAGTGCTTGTACATCAATCGCTAACAAGCCATGCAAAGATCCTCGACGGTAAGCTAATGACTTGATGCGCATACGCCATTGTACGTAAGTGCTTGTTTTTATCAATCACACGTACTGCTGCAAGAATCCTCGATCGGTAGCTAATGACTTTTTATGCGCATACGACATTGTACGGCAAGGTTGCTATCAATCACCGACTGCTGTCAAAGATCCGATCGAGTAAAGCACGAGCGGCATGCATACGCCATTGACGTTATGCTTGTTTATGGGAATCACACGACCGTTGCCGGAAGAGCCTCGATCGGTAGCTAAGACTTATCGCAGCGGTCGCCATTGTACGCGCGCTTTGTTTTAATCAATCCGCACGACTTGTCAGAGATCCTCGATCGGAGCTACACTGGACTTGCGCATACGCCATACGTAAAGATGCTTGTTTTAATATCAGTACATGACTGCTGTCAGAAAGATCCCCTCGGTACAATAATGACTTATGCGCATATGCCATTGTACGCAAGGGTCTTGTTTTATCAATCACAGACTGCTCTATGAAGATCCGATCGGAAGCTAGCACTATGCGCATACGCCAATGTACTAGTGCGTTGTTTTATCAACGCTGCTGTCAGAAGATCCTCGCGTCGGTAACTAATGACTATGGCGCATATTACGCCGCAGTGTAAGCAAGTGCTTATTTTTATCAATCAGCGACTGCTGTCAAAGAGATCCTTCATCGGTAGCTAATGACTTATGCGCAACGCTTGTACGTGTGCTTGTTTTATCAATCCCATGACTGGCTGTACAGAAGACTCTCGATCGGTAGCACGACTTATGCGCATACGCCATTGTACGCAGTCTTGTTTATATCACACGACTGCTGCTCGAAGATCCTCGTATCGGTAGCTATGACTTGGCGTGCGCATACGCCGTGTATCGCTAAGTGCTTGTTTTTACTCAACGTCACGACTGCTGTCAGAAGATCCATGATCGGAAGCTACAGACGTTAGCGCATACGCATTGTACGAAGTGCTTGTTTTACCATCAATCACCATGCTTGTCGAAGATCCTCGATCGGAGCAATGAATCTTATGCGCATACGCTATTGACGCAAGATGCTTGTTTTTATCAATCGCACACTGCTTGTCAGAAGATCCTCGATCGGAAGCTAATGACTTATGCGCATACGCCATTGTACGTAAGTGCTCTTGTTTTTATCAATCACACGATTGCTGTACGAAGATCCTCGATCGGTAGCTATAATGACTATGCGCATACGACCATTACGCAAGTGCTTGTTTTATCAATCACATGACTGCTCAACAAGATCCTTACGATCGGTAGCTATGACTTATGCGCATACGCCATTGTACGTAAGTGGTCTTGTTTTACTCAATCACACGACTGCTGGTGAGAAGATCCTCGATCGGTGAACTAATGACTTATGCGCTAGCCGATTGTACGCAAGTGCTTGTTTTTATCAATCACAGACTGCTGCAAGATCCTCCTTTATCGGTAGCTATGACTTATGCGCATACACGCCATTGTACATGCTTGTTTTATCAGCACACGACTGCTGTAGAAGACCCTCGATCGGAAGTTAATGACTTATGCGCATAGCTATAATGTCGAAGATGCTTGTTTTTATCAATCACGCACGACTGCTGTCAGAAGATCCTCGATCGGTAGCTAATGACTTAGCTGCGCATACGCCATTGTACGTAAGTGCTTGTTTTATCAGTCAAGATCCTCGATCGGTAGCTAATGACTTATGCGCATACGCCATTGTACGCAAGTGCTTGTTTTTATCAATCACACGACTGCTGTCAGAAGATCCTCGATCGGTAGCTAATGACTTATGAGCATATGTCATTGTACGTAAGCGCCATATAATCATATACGGGACTGTCACCGTATTTCACTGCTGAGTTCCGTATTACTATTCGTCCTGTTTTATACCTAAATTCTGCTTCATTATAATTTTAAAATGACTTGCGCCCAATTTTATAATTATGTGAAAGAAGAAAATGATATAATGAAGAAAGCAAAATCAACTTTAGGTTATAACTAGGTTAAAAATGATTAACCTCGCATCATTTTTATTATTATACGTGTTCATTTTATTAGATTGCTTAAACTTTATTGATCTTTCATCCCCATTAGTAAAATTAGTAGATCATTAGTGAAATAAACCGTTACCTACCCACTTTTTTATGTTTTATTTATTTAGCACTTAAACGTCCCGTATCAATGCTTGGCAGCTATGGCAACCTCACATATATGGCATAATGTGGATTATTTTTCGCTTCATGGTATGATGAAGGAAATCGAGTAGGCATTTTGGACACCTTACTTTCGACCGATTGGATTAAAAACTTGATACAGAATTGCAGTTATGGCTAGAAGATCATAAACCAAATTCCATTTATCTAGGTCATTGCGTTTTAGAGTGTAATGCGCTCACGGAATGCAAATATGCAGACTACAGACAGGTTCACAGATGTGGTCCAAAATTTGAAACAGACTTGCATTCGATTGATAAAACTTTGGACCCAATTTTATCCATCTAGCAATTTCAGTTTTTGAGTTTTGCTCACATGCGCACGGACGGACAGATCGGCAGACAGACTTCCTGCAGACGGATTTCGTCCAAAATTTGAGAGAAGTCTAGAAATTTGATGTGAAGACCACATACAAAATTTCATATGTCTAGCTCAAATCGTTTTTGAGTCCATGTTCATAGACAGAGAGAGCGATAGACATAACTCCAAAATTGTTTTTTTTTTCGGATTCTGGGAGGCCTTGAACGTAATGATTCATTAAAAAATCGAAGTCGAATTTTTTGACGATTACAATACTTTTTCTTTGTATGCTTCGTATACGAGAAAGTCCTGCCGTAACAAACATGAAACAGTTCTTGTTAAATAAAAGTGTGTAAAAATTGAGATTGCCCAGAGAAGACTCTAGGTACCATGTGCCAGTGAATATACTCATGCCAGCGTCGTATCATGAAATAAAAAAACTAACTAGTTTCTAGCTGATTTATCGGAAAACGCAGTCTTATTTAGGGATTTATTTTCCAGTAGTATTTCATAAATTAAACATCGTTACAATTATCGGGCATGCTCAATGCTGACACCACTCAAGACCAAGGAAAGCAATTTTCACCTTCTAGTATATGAAGGTTCTTCTATATACGATTTTAATTAAAAATTAAAACAGCCTTTAAATCTAAATAAGATAGGGCAGGATTATCAGCTACGTTCTTAATATCGCCCACCACGGTTTCTTCTCGCTTTTAAATGGTACACAATGCCCACCACCGGAACTACAGAGCCTCCCCCTTCAGCAGTTGTTAGAGGAAGCCGTTTGAACCTGTATTGATTTTTCTTTCATCTAGGAATTTTCGCTGATTTTCGTGTTAGGTGAATTTAATAATCATGTTTCACTACTTTTAGTATAATCAGTGAAGTTCAAGTCATAATGTTATACTATTTGAGGGAATGATAGTGACTATAATTGCCTAGATTTTGGTGTAGTTTATTTTTTGGTTTGGGATCCGACTCCTAAGAGGGACGCCGTCATGTTTAAGGTTTCGGTTGTCTTAATATCGCCCACTTGGGTATTCCCTTTATCTCCCTAGCCCTTTTTTGAGGGGAACTATATTAAACAAAAATTACCTTTAAAAAACACATGGTTGATGTCCTATCACCTGACAATGCTCTTGAGTTCTTTTTTGTTTTAATGTTTTATTCAGGGGAAAAGTGTTTAAATAAATACTTTAACTGTATTGCTAAATGTACAAAAAAAAAACTGTCTCGAATTACTTTCAATTTTATTGTGCCTTAATTTTCATGTTTAATAACGAATGTATGATCATAACATAAGTTACACTTTATTTCAATTCATTTAAACATAGGCGATATTAGGAACCCTTTTTTCAGTAGGAAAAATTCCGCAATCGCAAAAATGTTTTGGTGTGTGTGTTAAAGTTGTAATTCGGTATGTTTTTGGAAAACACTCCATACAGTGGCGAATCCAGGTTTCGGGTCGGGGGAGGGGGCTGAGGTCATAAAAACTTTGTATCGTAGTGGCGAATGTTAAACCTCGTGGCTTATATGAACCAAAACACTTTAACTTTACAGATTTTCCTCACCTGACAACAAGAATCATAAAGAACACTACAATACTTTCGATAATTTAATAAAAAATACAATGAAATAACTAGCCAAAAAATGTTTTCGGCCGCGTCAACGTCACAAGTGAAAGGACTAGAAAAGTAGGAAAATTTTCGAGCCTGTCAAGTCAGAAGGAAATGTTGTCGCGATTTTATTATTATTATTTTTAAATGAAAATTAAGAACAAACAATTGTAGTGATTTTAAATAAAATCAAGAATTTTTTTTAGCTCTGGGGACTGCAGCCCAATAGTCCCCCCCCCCCCGGATTCGCCACTGACTCCAAATAATAGATTGGAACAATTTTTAGACAAATTACACATGAATTAATCCTCTGGTTAAAAGGATGGCATAAGGAGGCTATATATGTGGGCACCCTAACTTAATCTTTATAGATAAAATTAAAAGTCCAGAGAATGTTTGTGCGCTTTAGACTACCAAATTATTCAATAGATTTCCTTCAAATTTTGCTCGTATATACTATAAAGCTTGAGGAAAGTTTCAGTAAAGATTTCATCTTTATTCATTAATTGGTTAGTTTTTTATTAATTAAAAACTAAAAACTATATTTCCATATGTAGAAAAGGTCAGTTTTATCTTTGATGTCGTGATTCCTAGTGAATTAAAATATTATAAATATTTTAATTCATTTCATTTGTTAGCGTTTGGTACATAAATAATACGTTGACTTTATTAAATAAAACTAATAAACTTTATTAAATAAAACTTCTTTAGTAAAGTTTATTTGTATGCCAAACTCAATGTTTAATTAAATTTTGTTTCATTCTTTAAAAATAATGAATAAATTATAAAAAAATCAGATTTTGGCCAGTTTAAAAATCGTTTGGTATAGTCAGTAATTTTTCGAAAAGCTAAGAAATTAAAAAAATCACTTGGTGCACTCATGTTCTGAGTTTAATGAAAAAATTTTACTGAAGGCTATATTAGCAAGTTTATAAATATTAACAACAATCCTTATAAAATATTATTCTTCGCTTGTAAAAAAGGTTTCAGGGATAAAAACATAACTTTTGAATTCCAAAATAAAACTGTGTACTAAATTTTATCCATCTAGCTATTTAAGTTTTGGAGTTATAGTGTCCACATGAACGCGGACAGACAGACTTCCCTTAGATGCATTTTGTCCAAAATTTGATATAGACCTACAAATTATGTCTAAAAATCACATATCAAATTTCATCCCCGTAGCTCTAATAGTTTTCGAGTTATCGCGTTCACAGACAGACATAATTCCAAAATTGTGTTTTTCGGACTCAGGGAGGTCTAAAACGTGGAGGTTCGTCAAAATCTCGAGTTCGAATTTTTGGACGATTACAATACTTTCTCTTTGTATGCTTCGCATACGAGAAAGTAAAAATCATGAAAATTTTCTATCGATTCATTTTCGTTTTTATTTCATGAAAATACTTTCAGTCACAAATGCGTTATCTTCAACAACGCATTATTTTCAAAACTTGCTTTATCGTAACCATAAAAAAAATCTATCTATTAAACCAAATTTGAGGAATCATTCCACGCATTATTTGTTCCAGGTTCCTAGAATGAATAGATAAAAAAATAAATTCCCAGAACACTAAGAGAAAAGGTAAAGCTATTTCTTTTCAAGAAATGATAAGGTTTAGTCATTGTTTCCTCTTGTGAAGGATTTCTAATCAATTCTTGTGGTTTTTTCCTTCACTTTATCGTTTGCTCACCCCTTTTGATGATATTGACAGGCGTTGCCTTCTGTGGACTCTTTATCGTTCTGTTTCTTATAATGCAACGAAATTCAAAACCTAAAATAAAAGAAGGCTTGTTGTGTAACTTTTTCTCGATTATGGCGGCTTGCGCATAATCGGCATGGGATTGTTGTGACCTATCCTTTACTATCCTACTTTCGGCATAACTTAAATTCTGCCTTTTCTAATTAATTATTAGGCGATAAAAATAATAAGATGGCTTTTGTTTGTAAAGCGGTAGTTTTCTGTTGAGTGACAGAAGAGAATTTCTTCCGATGAAATGGAATAATAAGTGGACTTTATCCCAGAACTTCACAGTGCTACATTTGGTGTGTTCGCTGAAGATAAGTTTATTGTCAAGAAGGAGCCCCGAGTCCAAGTGAGATCCTTTTCGAAGAAGATGAGGGTTGTTAGACTTTAGACTATCTAAATAAATATTTACCTTGTGCAGCTCCCCGAAAATCCGTTATTTAGCCAAAGGATTTGGCAACATCTACAGCAATTGATGGACCATTCGATTTCACTTTCCAAACAAGTTTCAGCCTTCTTTTCGAGAAGATTAATAAATGATGCCCATTCTAAGAATTCTGCTCATGCAAAAAAAAATAAAAGATCCGTCCGCGACAGGATTCGAACCTGCAATCTTCTGATTCGAAGTCAGACGCCTTATCCGTTAGGCCACGCGGACCACGAAAGCTCTCCATCTTTTTGAAACCACTACCGGTATTCGTGGGTCTAACCTATATTGACTGTGACCCACGGGAATACGTATTGACCCCATTATCGGTTGCCTGGAAACATGCAGGGAAGCCCTCCCAAGGCGGTAGAGGAAGAGATGGGGGCAGAATAACAGGTGTGCCAGCAACGTTCATTGGATAGGATTCGGAAATACGAAGGATTTAGAGCAGAGGTTCCCTATGTAGAACGAGTTCTCCCGGGGGGTACGCGGCGTGCTGGTTAAGGGCAAAGAACTGTTGGGGGTACTCGAAATTACTGTTAGTAATGGAGGAAAACACGACACATTTATATAAACATTTCCCAAATGCGGTTCCCTGAAAATGCGTTTTTTAGCTACGGGATTTCGTAACGTCCAGAGCAATTGGTAGACCACGCGATTTCACTTTCCGAACGTGAACACATGAATGTCATTGAGTTTCAGCCTTCTTCTCGATGATTTGAACGTGAATCTCTGCCGTACTGTTAGATATTTTAGGAACAACTAGCTGCCTTTAGCTCCCAACTCGTTCGCTGGGAATATGGATTGAGTTTAATTTCTATTGAATCTCTTATTCATAATTTGATATTCATGATTCCCTCAAAAAACAGGGGGGGGCAGGGCCCCCCATCGGGGGAAAAAATTGTATCCCGTCGGGGAAACTTTTTGTACGGGGAATTCAACTGTAGTTGATAAAGAACCACCAATTTCATTACACTCGTTCCGTCGTACAGCAGGTCGTGCCCCCTGTCGGGGAGACCGTGCCCCCCCCGTCGGGCAAATTCTAGCTCCATTCCTGCCAAAAAATAATAACATTAACGAATAAAAGAAGAATCCCAGCCTTGCTGTTAAGAATTTTATCGGGACGGCGAAAGAAGACAAATACTACGCGCAAATGAATCGATTGAAGAACGTTTTGAAATGCGTTCAGGAAGAAGGAGAAGTAATTTGTTTCAAAATGCTCGGCGTGCTTGTATTCATGTGGGCGATTGGAGCGTTGGTGTTGAAGAGAACTGTCTTGGAGGAATGACAGAAAATTGTGAACATTATGGGGTCCATTTTTGGAAGAATGAAGGAAATACTTCCAATAAATATATAAAGTGCTGCCACGATGGCGTTATCGATCTGTCCTGAGTTGATGAAAGAGCTTCGATGCTCTGATTGAATGGTGAATGTGTCTTCTAAATGCTTACGAAATCAATAAAATGATTTTTTCAAGGCTAACGCATTTATTCTGTACTCATTTAAGTTAAGGCTTCAGAAGCAAATCAATTAATCTCAAACGCCACTGTTCTTTTTTCTACAATAACTGTACTACGAAGCACAGTGGCCTTATCGTAGCGAGCGAAGCGAGCAAGGTTTGCGTAGCAGTCCTCTTGGAAGCGTTAGCGAGCAGGGGATGAAGCCTCTCTTTCCTCGTTTTTCTATAATGACCGAGACAACAAGACATTGATAACCCGTCGTCGGGAATATTCATTCACCAGATACCCCATTCATCATGCACGAGCACGTCTCTCTGACTTTTATTCATATGTAATGGTGGTTTTCCAGTTTTTGTATGAAAGACCTATTCTGTTCGTTGACTTTCCTCGTACATACAGCTTGAATATGAAGTCAGGGGAATATTAAAGGATGGGAACCAGAAGCCCCGGACTGAAAAGGACCCCGAAGTGTAGATTTTTAAAAGCATTTATATGTTATTTCTATCATTCATGCTTTATAATATTTCAGTATTTAGCTTTATATTAACTCTCTTTTTCGGCTTTATGTCTCATTAAATGTTGTTGAAAATAACAGTAATATGGGCTCTTTAGGATGTTGTGAATTTCAGATATACAACAAACTGTTCTTCTGTGCAAAGCATTATATTATGCTGAATGAAGTTACATTATTACGGGATTTATGAAGTATTTACAGAGAAGGATCTATGTACAGTTAATAATTAGTTCTATTTCATCACATCATTAGGATGACGAGTCACATAGTCGTTCTCTGACACACATTTTGTTCAACCGTCATTGTTCAAAGCCGCGTTCCATCTCGTAACGTATTCTCTCGTCTTCTGTGCTGCGCCGCTCGACCCTCTCATGCAGGGTTGCCAGATCGAAATAAGGCCAAACTTCTTAAAAATAAGGCCAAATTTGACAAATTGATTGAAAACGTCATTTGCTATTAGAAAAACAGCTATAATTCATGAAAACGAATCCCACTTGATAGGCATATGTTCAATGTTCTATTATTAAACTAAAATTTAAGTAAAAGAAATTTAAAACATCCTTGTTCTATTCAGGAGCTATTTCGTTCGACAGCTCATTATATATCATTTGAAATGTGTAATATCAAAAATTTATTAAAAAATAATAGAATAAGTAGTTAAAAATTGTTCTAAAAGTCGTTCACGAAAATAAAGACAAAAAAGGCCAAAAATGAATTTAAGCCCAAATGAAAATTCCTAAGGCCAAGAGCTTTGAAAAAGGCCAAATTTCCATAATTTGGCCTTAAGAAGGCTAATATGGCAACCCTGCTCTCATGTCACAGGCGAAGGCAACGCCATCTACAGGCACTCGGCTGATGGCCTACAGTAATTTTGCCAAGAAAAAGCCGATTACATTTCTTTTCATGGAACTTATAACTTCTTTTTATCCTTAACTTATTTCGATAATATTCATGAAGGCATATTTAAGGTATAAAAATTAAAGGGCCGGTTATCAACAAAGATTAATTAATCTAATTATAAAAATATAAAATAAAATAGTAATTATTCTTTAAAATGTAATTATAATGACTAAAAGCACTCAAATCTGTACTGTTTTAAAACAAAGTGATCAAAAGTTGTACAAGATACTGATGTGTAATATTTCAGAAGGACCTCAAGAAATTCAGCTAAAGGGGCCTCCAAGAACCTTAATATGCCCAATTTATAAAGCAAATGGAACTTAAGTGCTTCCTGATAACAGGAGTGCTTTCAGCACAGCTGTACATGTACATGCAAGTATTTGTCACATGGACTTTCCTCAGTTAAGTTGTTTCACTAAACAACTGTCCAGACACAGGGCCAGAGAATGGTATTCGAGAAAATGCAATTCAAATAATGTATTTAATTTATAAGTGTTCATGGTATTCAGGATATTCAATTTTACTAAAATTCAACGTTACTGTTCGAAGATTCAAATTTAAAAAATATCGGTTTGTACAAGAATCCTCATCATTGAGCTTCTCTTACAGATAAATTGAAATTCACCTCACTTAAATGCCAACAGCTTTCTGTATTTTAATGGGATTCAACTGGATTTTTAATTTAAAGTTGCTATCTGGATTTGAAGTTATGAAAGAAAAATTCAACTGCATCGCGCACATGCTCAGTAAAAAATTATTTAGTACAAACACTCATATTTCCTCTAATATTCGACGTATTTACTTCAAAGTTTAATACAATACTTCTGTAACATATTGTCAAGTGTTCTGCAAATATCGAATAATTTGAATGAAACTCTGCATATTATAAGCAAAACACATGCGGAAAAATTTGGGATTTTTTAAAGAAACATTTATATCTTCCCGAATATTTGTGCTATGTTTACGAAAATGCGTGTAAATATTATGCACATTAAACCATAACCATTGATAAAAGCTACATCTTGTTATCAGCTTTCTGTGAAACAGGATGGGTGAAACTCCATTTTCGCCTTCATCCCTTTCTGGTGGTCCCCCTAATTGCCCTCGTGACCGAATCTTCACTGTAATATGTATATGATACTCTATGGAATGTCACACGATTTTCCAGAACTGATTTCGAAACATAGTTTTCGTATTAATTGCAAATTTCTCGCATTTTACGAAATGTTCCTTAATTTTTGTATGCCAGTGTATTTAAAAGATTGATATATAAAAGGTAAGTCAAACTGAGTGCCATGGATGTGAAAATAAATATGTGTTAGGAATATATTTGAATCGTATGCTGAGTTTAAGATAAAAAAAAAATGGATTGCCAGATTTAGAAACTAGACTGGGTTTTTGAGAATATAAATATAACTTGCTGTAAAACAGACTGATAATTGAAGGGAGGTGTTAAAAGAAATAAAAAAGACAGCTGAGATGAAACAAATCGCTTACTAAATACGGTGCAACCCCGGTAAAATAAACTATGAGCGGGGGGAGCCGTTTCGGACAACGATTTTCTCGGCCATAGCATGAATATTTATTACTATTTTGCATCGAATTACAGTATGTGTTTATGAAATATTCTGAGTGTAAAACGAATTCAAAACTCTCTTTGTAGGCTGCACTTAAGCTGGGTATTCACGAGAAGGCTAGGCCATGCCATTTGTCCCAAGAACTGGTTTGAATTCTAATCATACCAGTCGAAATTTTTGGGTAAATCATTGACGGATGTTCTAAAGTTTGTTATGAGACACATTGTTTGAGAGAAGATTGAAAGTCGCAGTCCTCCTCCTCCCCCAAACGGGGAATTTCCGAGTCTACTAGCCTCGTCGCGGGGTCCCTATCTAGGGGCTGTCCATAAATGATGTCACACTTTTTTCAATATTTTTGACCCCCTCCCCCCCTTGTCACACAGTGTCACACTTCACCATACCCCCCCCCCTCCCCCTTGTCACATGTCACACTATATTACATAAACATAAACTTGCAGTTCAGAAACAAAGCACTGCGTTATAGATCATATTTCCAATTTTATTTTTAAACTTTAACTATGTGTTTTAATGACATTTGTGAGCATAACAATAATAATGATTATATGTGTATTTATTTTGTATGAAATAAGATTAAGGTTTACAACAAAAAACCTAATTAATATTCAATAGTAATAAAATATTAAAATAAGAGAGCAATTGAAAACAGTAGTATTTTGGAATTTGATATATTTTGCTTTAAATCTTATATTTACTTTCTGAACAAAAAATACTCTTAAACAGATAGAATTTTTTTTAAAAAAAGTACCTCAATAAGATCAACCTGTTTGTGCCACTACCAGTTCTACCACTCACCCAGGTGGGGAGACGTATCTTTTGTTGGACATTTCAAGGGTGTGACAGGGGGAGGTTTGCTTCTAATGGTGAAGAATTTCTGCTGCTACCATATTCTCAAAACCTACCCTGAATGCCTTTTTCAAAAAGAAAGGAATATAAGTGGGAAAAAATCACATGAAAGTTGTTTTAGCCCCGATTGAAAAATACCCTCAAATTCTAGTACAGTAGAGTCTCCCTACAGCGAATTTCTCCCTATAACGAAATTTTTAATCGGAATGTGAAATAACATTCAAAATATTCTCAATATAACGAAGTGGTTGTCTCCCTATAACGAATTTTTTGAGACGTTTATCTTTCCGATTTTTGTCATTTTTGAAGAAAATTGCTCATTTCTGTGCAAACAAATCGCTCACACGTGCAACCACTCGCATTGTTCATTCCTGCGATAACGTCTCTCTACAAAAACGCTAGCTTTTAAAGGAGACAAATGTTTCGGAAAAAAGCAAACAAAGATTCCCAGTTTTGTTATGTGCCAACATGACTGGCGAGGAAAAGCTAAAAAGGCTTGTTATTGGAAAAAGTAAATCTCCAAGGTGCTTCAAAGGAATAAAATCTTTAGAAGTAAAATACGAATTCAACAAAAAATCGTGGATGACGTTTGAAATTTTTGACAGATGGTTGAAAGCATTGGACAAGCAAATGGGACATGTAGCAACTATTTAAAAATTTCGGCTAGCTCTAAAAGAAAATAAATAAACAAAGACAAAATTAATTTGGGGAAAACAAAGTTACTTTTAAACTATTTTTTAATTAACAAATAAACAGTCACTACACAAAAGACACTTCACATTACACAAAATTAATATTTACAGTAAATAAAAATAGTTATAATTAATGTTACAAACGGGGGGGAATAACTCAATCCCAGACAGGATAATGTCAATGTCCATCGTCCAACTAATGAATATCATGGCAAATATACTCAGCACGGGAGGTGGCGCTGCAATCGTCCAATGGGATCGTTACAGACAACAACACCGTAAAATTGCTTTATTAATCGACAATTATCCAATTCATTCAAAAGATTGTGGAGAAAAGCTAAAAAATGTTGGTGTCATTTTCTTTCCTCCTAACTGCACAAAAATTTGCAGCCCCTGGATC
>BGPR01033481.1:0-16160 GCA_013235015.1 Araneus ventricosus | reverse complement strand
GGGCCACATAGCCCACTTCTGATACACTAATCGCCCACTACTGGTACATTAATGGAACATTCTGACCAATTACTTAAATAATAAAAATTTTATAGTACTGTTGAGGAAAAGACATGTATTCAAGAATTAGTTGGGCTCTGTAACAAGGCAGACAATAATAACTATCGCATTGCTGGGCCATCGAAAAATATTCCATCACCATTTAAAAGGGCTCTTTTCTGGCTGCAGAGGGAAGAGGATAAAAGAAAAGAAAAAGATTTATTCAACATAAAATATCAAGATTTAATATCCATAATGCCCCAAATAGAACTTAAAATGAAAGATCGATAATTAGCATATACCTTTAATAAAAAATTGGCTGCTAGAGAAAAATGTAAATCTCATGTGACTAGAATCTATAAATAGAAGATTTCACGTATATCAAGTCATTTTTATTGCATTTTTTATAGTGTATAATGTTAATGTATTGTTATTATTACTATATATAATGAATTTATTCTTTTTTCTTTGGCACAATCGACAAATCTGGGTGGCCCACTTTTGGTATGCCCACTACTGGTACATCAAAAGTTTGCTATGCCCACTTCTGGTGTATAGGAGTGATCTAAGTTTTTAATTTTTTAAAAATTATATTACAATTATTTTGATATTTCAGGTGATTATTATTTTAGATAAAAGTTTGAACAACCATAAAAAAATACAGATTAGCGAAACTTCTCAAAAGTTTAGATGATAATTGAGGAAATACCCTTAAGTGGCCCACTACTGGAGCATTTACCTTAATACCTACAGATAAAATATGTATCGGCTCTTGTTTTTTGCTTTTGCTGCTGAGAAGCAAGTTGGTGACAATTATTTAGGTGGATTTCCGAAACTTAATACACACTTATTTCTTAAAATAATTTCATGCCTAAAATTAAATTAGGAAAGTAAGAAAACCTTCTAAGTAGAGATAGTTTAAGGTATTTAATATTCAATATTCCCCATAAATAAAAAAAAGTGCCTATTTACATATAAACTGTGGTGTAGTCGCAAAATAAGCAGTGCCGGGACGCTTTAACCTGGATGACAATAATTGCGCTGGTTAAGGATGTTTTCACAATTTTTTTCTTATTTATATCCTTTGAAAAAAGGCGTATATAAAACAAGAAATTCATGTTTAATATATTCTTATATCTTTCGTGACTGCTCTCTTTGCCTTGGGGATTGAATTAATTGTCTCAGTAGAAATATTTTTAATCCCACTTCCAATATAAGGTTTAAATCATTTATATGAATTGTATTTGAGATTGGATACTGTTCTCAAAAGCGAAAATTAAAAAAATAGTTTGTTCTATGACCGAAACCGTTCAATGATTTCTTAATGTAATTTTACACTGATCTATGGAGAAGTAGAAAGGTTTTAGTGAAGGTTTCATCACACTTTATTTGCATAGTTCATTTTTTATTAGATTAAGAAACTATATTTCTATGGCTATAATATATAATTTATTTACTCTTCCTATCCACCAATAAATAATGTGGATGATGACACATTTTTTTTTTTCTGTTCTGCCACCCAAATTACTCAATTTTAATGTTCAATTAAAGGTTTGTATTGTTCTTGAAAATTATTAATAACTTGCAGGTGTAACTTCACTAGAAATCATTCAATTAATTGCGATATTTTATTCTACAATAAAGGAATAAGTTGTAATCAATGAAAAGATTTTATAAATTGACAATTTTATAATTGAAGTAGTTACATTATATAACTAGGTATATCTATTTTAAGATGCATTTATTTAATGTCATGGGATACTCTAGCCAGAGTGATCCATTTTACATATATTTTTTATTCCTTGCATATGACATTTACACATTAGGCTGGTGGTCAACTGATTTGCATGTCATAAGTATATCCTGAGTATGAAGTACTACATTTGCTGCAAAAACTGAGATTATAATACCACAAAAAAAAAAAGGTCGTATTTGGTGACAATTATTTAAATAGTTAATTTTTTAATAAATAAAAGACATCTACTATTGTATTTTTATCCTGAGCAACAAAGGTATATCAATGTTCTTAATAAAATTAACTAAGAAAGACTTTTGGCATGTTTTATTTTGTTTCGACAAGGATATGTCTATTCTCTTTCATCTAACCCAATTTTTTAAATTCATGATACCAATTCTTCACCTCCCTATGTTCTAGTCATTGTCCAGAAAGTGTATACAAAGGAGTTGTTGCATTTTGATTTAAGAGTCATATAAAAAAGGAACCTCTTTTAATATCTGTGGGTTAATTCAACTTGTATCTACGATTTCCTTTAATCTTCGCCCTTTCAATTGCTTGTGAACCATTTCCATATGGCTGCTCTCAGGGGATTATTTAATGGTCCAAAATGTTCCTTAATTCTTCAATGCAGTGCATTTTGGTGCTATCTGAGGTGACCTATATTCATTTCCAATAGTAAAAAATTTTAAATGCATATTTTTATTAGATATTTATTGATAGCATTATTTGTCATGTACTGTACTGACAGATAAAATATTATTTGCAGGTACTTTGTCCATGTACCACTCGTGTAACCCAAACAGTTAGCTACCTTGCATGCAGTCAGTGCTTTGGAGGTGATTTGAGTTTTGGACTTAGCTGGTGTTCAATTGACTTGGCTAGTTATTCTAGACCAAAAGGAATTAATTATAACAACAGATACAGTACAAATGCTATTAGCAGATTAGGGATAAATAATTTAGCTGTCATGATTTTTTTTAACTAATTTAATTTTTAAAAAAAAGCTTTTTTAAATATAATTTTCCCACAATGCCTTTAAATGTTTTGCTTAGATGTAAACCATTTCCTTTGTTCTACAAATACTTAATATTTTGTTTTTACTCCATTACTTAAAACTGTGGTTAGGAGATACTGTTTATCTGTAGATAGTGTTATTTGCAGGTAATCTAGCTATATTTTAAATGTCCGGACGGCCGTCAAATGCGACTAATTTTAGGTGATTGAAACCTTATCACATAATTGTCCTGTAAAAATGAAAATTTTATTACCATGTGCATATTTCTCTTAATAGTTGGCCAAATATTGGTGTTTAATTCTATATGTGAGGTATTTGTCTAATGAAAAATGTTGCAACATTACATTAAACCTTCACTGCATACTGTATCAAATTTAATACATGTGGGATTCCGTTCAAGGAACAAAATGACCACATAAGGGTTTACCTATAAGGGGCAACTGGGTTCGGATTTACATCTAGGGAATTTTAAGGGTTCTAACACATTAAAACTTAAAACAAAATACTACTTAGAATAAATGAGGAGACTTCAAGATTAAATACAAAAAATATTTATTAAAACACTAGGGAGAATTTACAAGGGGGGGGGAAGATATATGTAACAGAGAGTTAATGGTAATTTACATGAAGTCATAGTTGAAACGGAGCTAGATTAACCAGGGATAGATGTTACAGATTAAGATTAACAATTAAAGATTATAGGTTAAAGATTTAATATTGCCGTGAGAAAGTTAGTCGGGTCATGATACTTACTGCTGGGAGATTGGGCGGCTTAAATGCCAATAAAGCTTTGTCAACAGAGAAGGTTAGAGAGAGAACATAGTGAATGCTGCAGTGCTGCTCTGAGCTTGCAGTCAAATTTTGTTAAGAAAAAGATGGCGCTACTTGTAGCAGAACTGTAGTTCCATCTATCGCCGAATAAATTAATTAATCTAGCTCGTACATTCTTGCAGTGATAAAATAATACTTTACGGGTAATTTCCTACATACATAATTAATTTTCCATGTTAATAATGAATAAAAAATCTTTTGTCCACTTGTATATGCTTTATCAGATCATCGTAAGAGACCAGATAATAATCATTCATTCCATTTTCCATGGACAGCACATGTCCTATTGATAAATCTGTAGTAATTGGTTATTTAATTCCTGATACACCTATTGACATATTTACGCAGATTTTAAGATTTAACCTGCTTCCTAAGACCAGGGACCTCAAAATACAGGAACGTCCAAGTTCCCCTTTCAAAGGTAACCAAATTTCACTTCCCCCTCAAAAACCCGCAATGACAGATGGTACTCTCCGAATTCTAAGAAAACACCTCTATTCCCCAGACCCTTCTGGGCGAACCACTCTAAAGACAAAAGTGTGTGCTGTGGGTGTGAAATCAATCACACTGAATAAAAGGGGGTGGAAACTTCACAGGGATATTCCGGAAGGGCCGCCATCGTTTGCTTGTAAAGACGTTTGGGATATTCCCATATCGTAAGGGTTAAAAAAGTCTTGCATCTTTGATGGTTTCATCAATTGCTTCTACAGATATTTGCCATGTGATATTGCTTTTAAAATACTTTTTTTTATTGTTTTATAAAAAAGAAATAGTTATTTGATATGTTCATTAAATTCAATTTAATAATATCACAATTCAATTTTTGATTTTTTTTGTGTGTGTGTGTATTTTTCTGTTATATGTGAGCTTCCCATGTCAAAAACTTTTTTTATTTTGAAATTTAAAAAATTGAGCATCAAAGGGTTAAACTGATGTATCTAATTGACTGAGTTTTTAAAAAGTTATATTTATTGCCATAAAAGAGAAGGATAAAATTTTTAAACTTTTTCAAAAAATATAAAAAATTTAACGTTTTGTTAACATGATCAGTGCCGTAGCTAGGGTAAGTGGTGTCTGGGGAATAATATGAATTTTTTTACCCCGGTCGTCATCAGAGGCTTAGCAAATCTAAATGACACCTGGGGCATGGAACTGTTTTTTAGCCCTTTTCCTCGTATCTTGCTTTAAAAAATGGAAACAACACATGAATGTTTTGACTCCATGGCACCCGGGGCATCCATATCCCCTTGCCCCCTGTCACTATGCCACTGAAGACAAACCAATCACAGTTCCTGCATTCCTGGTAAGATTGAAAGCATAATTCTATTATAGATAATATTCTATTGCCACAGTTTATAAGGAAGGAACAAGGTATCTTTACCTACAAACTTGCCAAGCAGTAGAATTGCATCAAGACAAACAGAGCCAGCCCGAAAGGGTTATTGAATGGTGCGGGCACACAAGGCCTCATGTTTCTGAGGGCCTCGTGCTGCTGACAGATTTAGCAAAACGAAAATGAATTGAATTTTATTGATTTATTTAACAAAATCAAAATTTGCCGTTAAATTTTGTCTTCCAGAACATATTAAAAATCTTACAATTTTTGTATCAAAATAATATATTTGAATTGTATCCAAATTTTGCTTCTTTTCTAAAATACTGAACTTTTTTTTTTTCAGATGTCTTCTGAGGTGATGTGAAGAAATAAATACACCAAGTTTTTCATTTGAAATAGGGCGGATCAGTACGTTCCTTGTGCTGATGGAAACCAGCTCCTAGAGGGAAATTATCACAGATGATATTGCAACTGATTATCCAACATAATAACATTTCAGAATTGAGAGGATGGAGGCCTCAGTCAAAACGAAAGAAGCGAGTTTGGTTGATGATTTGTGTGCTAAAGCGAGTTGCACCGATGGGATTCTGAAAATTGAAGCTTGTGCAGATGAGAAACGTTTCATTTGTGATATCTGTAGTGAAGCATTTTTGGAGAAAAGTCTTTTAAACAAGCACTTTTGTTGTCATACAAGAGAAAAACACCATTCTTGTAATATCTGCAGTAAAAGATTTTCTCGGAAACATAATTTGTTAAACCATTTCCGTACTCATACAAACAAAAAACCTTATTCCTGTGGTGCAAAACTGACTTTTCTAGCGTATATAATTTAAATGTTCATTATCGAACTCATACAAATGAAAAACCATATTCTTGTGATGTATGCAATAAAAGTTTTTCTCAGAGAAGTCAATTAAATGCGCATTTTCGTTCTCATACAGAGGAAAAACCTTATTCTTGTGATGTATGCCATAAAAATTTTTCACAGAAAAGTAATTTAAATAAACATTATCTGACACATGCAAATGAAAAACCCTATTCTTGTGATGTATGCAAGGTAGACTTTTCTTGGAAAGATAGTTTAAAAAGGCATTTTCGTAGACATATGGAAGAAAAGTCTTAATCTTGTGTTGTTTGCAATAATTTTTTTCTAATAAAAATTATTTAAGTGATCATAATAGAGCTCATACAAATGAAAGACCCTAATCTCGTGATGTATGCAATGAAAATCTTTCTTGTAAAAGTGATATTCAGAGGAATGGGTACACAAGTGTAAGTTCTTCAGTCAGTTTCAAAAACATACGAAAGGAAAGTTATTCTTGGGTTGTATGCAGCAAAGATCCAGAACTTGTGTAGTATGTCTAAAAATTACGTAGGAATCTTGATTTCAATGTTCATTCTCTGGTTTTGCCAAATTATGAAATATGTTACAGAGCCTCTGTAATTTCCAACCACTTAAGATTGAAAGGCTCTTTCTTGTCCCATGAGTAAGCCCAATGATGGTTAAAGAATGCAGCTAGCATCTGACTTTTTTTCTTGAGATTTCAGTTGAAAAGTCTATCACCTCTCCGTTTCACAAGAGCTGTCTAACTATAGGTTAGCCCATCTAATGTGTCTTTATTTCATATGTCGGTGATGTAGTTGTGGAAGCCCTTTTCTTCATAGAACATCATCAAAGAAATTAGGCTTACTTTATTTTGTACGAATGTGCTTACAGGAGGATACATGTGTATATCAATCATTTACCGAAAAGGGTCAAAAGTGTTTTTTTAAGTGTCATTTATTAATTCTTGTTGAATTTTAAGGAAGGCCAAGTCAAATTGACTAAGATTCACTGAGTTTCTGCTACATTGCAATTGTTACATTTTCTCCCTACATTGCATATGTGAAGATTTGAAAATATTTTTTTCCTCAGTGCCAACTGCTAATCTCTATTAATAATAAAAGCATATGTGTGTTTGTGTGAATCTGTTTGTGGCTGTGCACTGCTGGCTGTTGGATCTAGAGCTATCAAATTTTGAACAAATATACTCTAAAAGGTAGGAATGTGCACTTCAACATTAAGAAAAAATGTTAAATTAAAAATTATGCAAAATTTTGTTATTTGTAACTTCGAGAAATATGCAATTTTTTGCATATCTGAGAAGAATGAATGAGTATTCTGATGGATATTACGTCAAAAAACTATTATCCACAATAAAAGAAAATCAGCAAATTGTATACTCAGTTGTAAGTGCTATAATTTGAGAATATGTCATGAAGATCACCATAACCTTGTAGAATGTGTGCATTCCAATAAAATGGTATTATATCTTCAAGTTGTATTTGTTTTCATCCTCTATTTTGTGTGAGCTTATTATTTCTCTTTTTGTTACTCTACAAATCAGTGGCATAGTGAGAGGAAGTGGCGCATGTGGCATAATATAACTTTTTCGTATTTAATTTTGAAATGCAAAACAAGTGCAATAATATATTGTTTCCTTGGAAATTAGTGGCATCTATACCACCTTCTACCCTACCCTATCTAGTTGCTATGCCACTGCAGTGAGTATATCATGTTTTTACTTAAACAGAATATCCTTTCTGTTACATAATTGATACTCAGTCATGACTTCTTTTTTGAAATTACGAAGTAAAGTGTTTTCTGCGAGCTTTTTCCATGTATTTGATTTTGTTTCTTTTAAGGATGCATATCGGAAAACTTTTCATTAAAATTTCTCATAACTACCAAAAACTTGGGTATTGAATTCTGACATCACCAATAGTTAATAATTGACTTTTCATTTTGCTTATGTATCACCAGGGAGTAAAAAAATCATGCTTTTTTTTTAAAAAAATAAAAAGATTTTTTTTATTTAAAGCCGACTTTTTCGACTAAAATAAGATTTTTTAAATAAGTTAAAATACTCTAAGAGAGCTGGTAAATACCTAGTTATTGATAATATGAATCTGTAAATAAAATATTTCTTTGTGTGGCATGCAAGTAACGAAATACAATAACTATTCTAAAGTATTTTGTCCCAACTGGATACCTTCGGGAGAATAGCAGAATTGAATCGACCGATCATATAACGACTTACTTTACAAATTGTAAAACAAAGGTTTTAGAGAAATGTTAATCACACACAATAACAATAATTTTATTTATTTATTTAAAGATTTGAACAGAAATGCCAGTTTGGCAGTCTTTTCCATCCCTAATTGATTTCTTAATTTACTATGTACGAAACCAAAAGGTTGAAAACATTCTTTCAACCCCTCCAGATGTGGCCTTTGCGTTCTTATACTGAAATTATACTTTTTTAATACTTATAAGATTTTTATTAATAAATCTGTGGCAGTCAGATCTGAGATATTGTTGCCAAGGTGAAAACCAGTCTTAGACGGCCACAAATCTTCTAGTAGATAAGAAAGGTCAAGTGAGGATACACCCTAGGGACAAAAATAAAGAAGAGGGGCGTTATTGTTTCATGTCCCCCTGGTCCAAATACTAGACCAGGTCCATGATACCATGTCGCTCCAACAGTACCACAAGTCCATGTTCTCCCTCATTCCACAGAAGCCTCGCAGATGCGCCAATACAGTCAATGACATGAGCAGAACAAGGGCAAGAGGAATAAGTCTTTTCTTTGTCGACGAATTTCAAGCTTAGATTTGGCCACTACGAATGAGAAGAAAGGTTGTACCGACTAAGAATAAGGTAGCAGAGGCGGCCCGATATAACTTTACCAACCGGGCCAAGCAACAATATGGCCCCCATCTCCCAACCAATGTATTTTTAAATTCTATAATGTCTGTATTCTAAATGTCAAATAAATTTAAAAGTATTCGTGTTTACCTACGAATATGACTCAATAATATTATGAAGAGAATTTTTCAACTTCAGTTATATTTAAGGACATATAGAGCTTTTTGGAACTAAAATAATGTATTCAACAAATATATTTTAAGAATATATGACTTTATATTATCACACAGTATTATAAATTCTATTCAAATATTCACTTTTCTTAGCTTTTTACCTGCAAAGCATTTCATTATCTCCTCAATTTGAATGTTCTGCTAAAAGTTCCTTCATTTGACACGGTTGCTAAGCTAACTAGTCCCTCCTGGGGCATGGTGGATCATAGATACATTTTGATGAGTTTCAGTGTAGAAATGCTTCTCTCACCAGTTGTTGTCAAGAGTCAGAAAAATACTCAGATCTACTAATCAAATCTATTAAACCATTCTTTTTACCATCACACTCCCATTTTAGCGTCACCTTTGACTTCGGCGCCACGGGCAGTTGCCCGATTTGCCCTGGCATAGGGCCGCCTATGTAAGGTAACACTATTTAGATTTTCGAGAGGATTTCTAGAGTTAAAAAATTATTTAAATCAAAGATTTTTTTTAAAAAAGCAATTGATTTAAATAATGATTAAAGTCATTTACATCCTGCGTATCACAGAACAATATACAGAAATTTGTTCATTATATTTTCGTTTATAAAGCAATCGCCATGCATTATAACTATGAATAAATATGCCTCTAAACTTTCTGTTCGTATTATTATAAACTTTATTCAAGTGATAATAGGCATTGAAAGAATACAACGAAGTGAAATTAGATTTCTACCATAACAATAGTGACAAAGAATTCATTACTTGTAAATTTCAGTTCCTATTTTCTGAGTTTTCTTGAATGTTTGCAACTGTGGAATCTATATTTGGAGATTTTGGTTTGATTATACACTTTCAGTAGCGAATCCAGGATTCGGGTTGGGGGGGGGGGGGGGGGGGATAATTTTTGTTCGGTGTTGCCGATGGCGAACCTCCTGGCTTATGTAAACCAAAACACTTTAACTTTACACGCTTTCCTCTCCTGACAATAAGAATAATAAATAACACTACAATACTTTCGATAATTTAATAAAAAATACCATGAAATAGCTGGCCAAAAAATACTTTCGGCCGCGTCAATGTTACAAGTGCAAGTGGAATGACTAGAAAAGTAGGAAAATTTTCGAGCCTGTCAAGTCAGAAAGCAATGTTGTCATGATTTTCCTACTATTCTTTTAAAATGAAAAATAAGATCAAACAGTTGAAGTGATTTTAAATTAAATCAAGAATTTTGGTTCAGCTCTGGGGGGGGGGGGCTGCAGCCCGATAGCCCCTCCCCTGGATTCGCCACTGTACACTTTCATAACTATTAAAATTCATACATGTTTTTACATGGCCAGCCTAGCAAAAAATATTTTCTGTACTCAGATAGCATGTACACTTACAGCAAGTTTGATTTTTCTTGATATTAGTTCGTCATGACGAACTTGATGTGACAACTTTGCAGCGAACTTCCTGCAAAGTAACAAAGCATAATCGTCCAACCCACTTGCAGAACAAGTTTGCTGTGAAGATGCCATGACGAACTTCACACCACGATTGCAAAACAAGTGTGCTGCAAAGATGATAGAAAACTTAGAGATAATCTTTGTCTCTGTTTTAAGAAAAACATCCGATTTTTAATAGCATCTCCTAGACCGTCCTTCTTTTTATTATTTCAATAAATCAATGATAATTTGTGAAAAAACTAACTTTTTTGTAAAAAAAAATTTGAAACATTTTCAGAGGCGGCGCCAGAAATTTTCCGACGGGGGGGCAAGCAAAGTTTTTCTAATTCAGGTAACTTCAAAATAACAGATAATAATTAATTTTATATTTAATTAAAGGTAATTAATTAGCTAATTTGATTACAATAATTAATTATTTGGAATAATTAGTTAAATGTCGGTGCAGTAAGAATTGTCTGAATGAACGACAAGCAATAATAGAAAATGAAGAATTACGAACATAAATCTCAGGAAATGTAATGCACCGCACTGATATTGAAAAAAATTTGAAGATTATTATCTAAATTTCATAACAAAATGAAATAATAGCCGAGGCAAGTAAAAATAGTTATTAACAAATTTTAAACCTATAAATGCAATATCTTCAAATCTCTAATAATAATAAAGGAGAATGTGTGTGTATTGGTTCTCTACAAGGCAGACCGCTGGACCTAGAGCTACGAAATTTGGAACAAATTACTTTGGAGGGTGGGAATGTGCACCTCGGAGCCCTTTTTTGAAATTTTATTTAGAATTTTAATTAATTAAAAATTAAGCGAAATTTTGGCCTTTTCCATTAATAAGTTCCGAAAATATTACAGCACGAAAATCATTTTTACGCCATCAGAAAGTTAAAAAAATTACCTTTTGAATGATATTTTATATGAAAGTTCACGACCCTAGATACACCATCAATAGACGCTTCTCCATATCAATTCAATTTCGAGAAAAATCACAAAAACACTACTTCATTGTACATTCTCTAGGAGAGGAAACCTTGACTGTGTTCCCAGTCTCAACAACTGGACCGATTTTACCAATTCATCTCACTTTGCAAGCATAGCTAACAAATCAGAATGCTCCACGTTTATTGTGCAAGTTTAAAATAGTATTTTTTGATCAGTACCAGCCACCATCTGAAAATTTAAAAACTCATCTTTTTAGTGATATCAATGAAGATACCGTATTTTTTCTCTAATTTTAATAAGTTTGCAAAAATATTTTGAGGTATAATTTAAAACAGTTCTTTTCATTGTTGCAATCTGATTCAAACAGCTGCCAAATAATATTTAATTCCGTGTTTCACTTCCATTATTGAAAGCTAAAATGGATTTAACCTTCTTTTTTATTTCATCAATTTTTCTGTTAGATCTGTAAACGAAGTCCTCTAAGGCAATAATTATATTCGTAAACATATTTAGTAAGTTTACTGATTACACTGGACAACAACCATTTTGTTGCCCGTATGATTTTAGCTAATTCTTATGTACTTTCACGCTCTGAATTTGAAAAACCAATCAGAATTTGTCTATCACCCTCCAATTTTATGCAACATGAACTCTCACCAAAACCTTTGTCTACTCCTTTGTTGTATTTGATTCAATGTTGTAGCCAGGATATTTTTTTGTTGCCTTTGAGATTTTAACTGATAATGGTGTTTTTATGGTCACTGAACCCGAATATAATCTCGAAAAACCTTTATAATACACTGTGTTTCAGCAACACTACTCGTAATTGCTTTCAAGTACATAGAAAATGTCATTGAAACATGTCGGATCTTGTGTCAAAAATACTTTCTGAAAAAATTAATTGCTGGCCAAGAAGATAATGTTTGGGTTTGAAATGCTCTTACAAATATAATTTTCATAAAGAAAAGGCTGTATGTCAAAAATTATAACAGGCGTTTTTGGATCGAGAGTCCTGCAACACAAATACGATTCAATGCATGAGCCACTTTGTAAGGGCAGATGTTTCTGTTTGGCAGCACGTGGAAGCTTTTGTCAAGATGGTGATGTGATAATTTGTAATGATGTTGACTCGTCGTTTAAGGCTCTAGAACTACAACATAACCCTCAAGAATGGTGTTTGTTTATAGATTCTTCAAAGATCAGCTTTAAAGCAGTTCTGTTACTTAATGGTAACCATCACCCTTCAATTCCTGTAGAATGTAGCCGTTCGTATGAAAGAAACATACGAAACCTTGAAGTATATGTTGTCCAGTATTGAGTACAGCAAGCATTCTTGGCATATACGCGCCGACTTGAAAGTGATTGAAGTCTTAGTTGGATTGCAAGCAGGCTATATCAAGTTTTTTTTTTTTTTGCTTTCTGTGCCAGTGGGACAGTAGGGACAGAAAAAAGGCACTACATCAAGAAAGTGTGGCCCAAGCGACAATTCCTCATACCGGGTGTGAAGAATGAAAAGAACGAACCACTATCTGCCTCAGAAAAAATTCTCTTGCTTCCATTGCACATCAAATTAGGTTTGATGAAGAATTTTGTTAAAGCGATGGACTGTGGAGGAAGTGGATTTCAGTACTTGCGTCTGAAGTTTCCAAAAGTGAGTGAAACAAAAATTAAGGAAGACATATTTGTTGGGCCTCAGTTTAGACAACTAATGAAATCCGGTGTTTGAGAGTAAGCTGACTAAGAATGAAGCCCCAGCATGGACATCGTTTAAGGAGTTAGAAAAAAAATTCTTCGGAAATCACAAAGCGGAAAACTAAGGCAAATCGTCAATAACTTGCTTAAAGGTCTACAAATCTATGGGATGCAACATGTCGTTGATAATCCATTTCTTGCACTCTCACTTAGAATTCTACCCAGAAAACCTTGGATCAGTAAGCGACGAGCATGGTGAACAGTTCCATCAGGCTATCTCGAATATGGGAGCTCGTTACCAAGGAAAATGGAATCCCAAAATGTTAGTCGACTATTTTTTTACATTTAAAATGGATAATCCTCAATACAAGCACAGTCGATAGGCCAAATACACAAGAAAGTGAAGGTTTGTAAAATTTTAATATGCCTGTGTAAATATTGCAAGCTGAATATGATTTCCTAATGTATATAATAAGAGTTACTACGTTGCTCAAAAACTATGGGTGATTGAAAAAACGGTTAACTGATTCGAAATCAGGGCACAAAAATACATAGGTATAACCCTTTCTTTCTCAAGCAACACGAAAAAAAAATTTTTTGTTGTCCAGTGTTATGGTTGTTGTGTTTTAATTCTTTCTATCAGCATGTTTTATTCCAGTTAGCATGCTGCAAATATTTTGCACAAAGAATAAGAAAGGTGCCGACGACGTGCAGTTAGATGTTAGATGACACATGCAGTTACTTGATTCCATTAGGGACGTTCATGTAGACAATGAACAGAACATATGCAAAGCTACGAGAAGAACACGGGTTACGTGATGTTACGTTTATCCTCCCAAATTCGTGACTCTCCTAAAATTATTAGCTTATATCGTATAGTTGATTTCAAAAAGTAAGTCAGTTCCGAATAATACAAAGAATTTATTTTCAACATATCCACAATACTGCCCAGATAGCACGTAAGTTTGCAGCAAGTTTGATTCTGACTCGATATTGCCTTGTCATAGCAAATTTGACGCGTCAAACTTGAAGCAAACTTGTGGCAAGTTCATCGTGACAACTAGCGCCACTCTCTCTTGCAAAACCCATTTGCTACAATTTCGCCGTGACAAATAGCGCCACCTCGCTTGCATTGCAAGCTTGCTGCAAATTTGCAAAACAAGCGTGATGCAAAGATAGCACAAAGAGATAATTATCTTTATCTCCTATTTTAAAAAACATCCGATTTTAATGCATCTCCCAGACTGTCCTTCTTGACATTAATTCAATAACGGATAATTTCAAAAACTAACTTTTTTTATAAAAAATTTTGAAAAATTCTTCCATTTTACTAAATATAGCATCTGCATTTTAAAGAAAAAACTATATCGCCTTTTCCTCTGAATGTTGAAATGTTCTTAGCGTTTATACACAAATTAAACCCGAAAAAAAAACAGTTCGATGTTTGTTTCGAGAAATAATAACTTATACATTTTGTCCCCATTTTAAAGGTAATTACTTTGAACCTCCCACTCTCATAATTTATTCTACTCAGCAAAACGTAAAGTTGATGAAAAATCGCTCCTCTCTCGACCCCTCAAATCATATTCGGCAAAACTAATGAAAATCAAGAAAATAGTTTAAAATAAATCGTATACGAATCGAATTGAACGTATTAACGAAATCTATCTCCTCCTCGCAGAATTTAACTGGCTGAATGGTTAGCGTTTGCTCTTGAACCGTAGATCGAGTCTGCCCAAGGTTGTGTCTGTACTTATTTTGCTATAACAGCAAATGAGTTTGTAATGTAAGTTCGTCCCATACTCGAAGCTTCAGGGTTATAGACGTCTAAAGTTTATAAATCACCAAAAAATCATATCAGTACCGCTAATATGTATTGTTGAAGTCTAAAATTTTGTCAAATGGTCCATTATATCATTATAAGTAATGTGTGAAACCCAAAATTCAAAATGCCTTTAATATTTTCAAAAAAATCAAAACCCGTAAATATTCATTAAATTTCGTTAATTTCTTTAGTACGTAACGATGAAGATAGATGGTCTAAAGTCGGTCAGATATGTCTTGACCTTCATAGTAATAAAAGCTAATTCTTTGTTCATTTTGAAGAAAATAAATATGTAATGAAGAGAATAATAGCGCTCAACGGTTAAAAGATTCTTTTTTAATGAAAAACCGTCTTGAAACCGATATCTTATCTGTGTGTATAAAATCTGAACCATGCGGAAACCATCACAACGATTATCCCTTAGAACGTGTGAAGAGTCCCGTTGCCGCACTGTATCTTCTTTCTTCCAATGAAAGTAAGTTGTCTCCCCATATTTGATTGAAGTTTTATTGCAGTTTTTGCTGTAGAGAAGGGAATTCTCTGCTCTGCTGCAGCAATCAAGTGATTAAACCAGATTTTGAGTATGCCTCCCCATCATACACAGTGGCGGACTGGAGTGAGTGAGGTTGCCGCTCTGTCTGATTTATGCGGTCCCCTAACACACCCCTGACCCCCATAAGGAGAGAAAAAAAGAACTCTTCTCCAAAAGCAAATAAATAAAATCTCCAGCACCCATAATGTCCTGCTCTATAATATTTAATCCCACGGACCTTAAAAACTCAAATAATCCCTAAACCATTAGTTCTTGTTACTATTCCTTTAAAACACAGAAAATCAAAGGGTGTTAAAGGACGATTTTAAAAAACGCGGAAAATGAAACATATAATAAAAAATAATTCAAATATATATTGGGGTCATTATGATCAAATTATCATAATTGAACATAAAAAAATTCAAATACATAATTCTATTAATGTAATTCACGTTACGATTATAGGATATGTGGGGCCCCTCACCCAGCAAACCACTCATTATTTCAGACCCAGTCCGCCACCGATTATATACGTTAGTTAACCCATCCATCCTCAAGCTGTCTATACCTTGTAATTATCATCGCACACAAATTCCCCATTGATTTTAAAACAAGACAAGATTTAATTAAATATAATGTATAGAAGATTATTTTTTTTGATAGTTATTCCAGAAGTATTTAGGGTTACTTATATGCAACTATTTCGTAGATCGAAAACTAATAATCATAATACTGTCCCTTTTCATAAAAGTTGCGATACAATAATGAAAGAAAAAACGTATTTATTGAAAGTGTCAAACGATAACTTTACCCTCTGGTACCAAACCTCAAAAAAGAAAGCAACACGTAACCTGGAACTAGCTACAAGCACATCAG
>BGPR01033480.1:0-16960 GCA_013235015.1 Araneus ventricosus | reverse complement strand
CGGGTTATCCGAACTAGGGTTTACCGGAACCCGGGTTATCCGAACTATTGTTAACTGAAACCCGGGTTATCCGAACTAGGGTTAACCGAAACCCGGATTATTCGAAATGCCTCTGAAATTGCAAATCAAAAAAGCGTGAATAATCGCGAAGGCGAGACTTTTTCAATGATATCCTCACTTTTTTTCTTTTAAGCCTTTCCCAAGTAGGTCAGTGATTAATTTTAGAATGCTAAGTTTAAAATTAATGGGTATTAACAATATTAATTACTATATTGTTTACCTGTGGTCTAGGCGCATTCTGCTCGAACTCGCCGGTGCGAATATTGCGACCGTCGCGACGGAGGGTTAGCTTGAATAAAGAAAATAAGTGTTGTCTACAAAGAGAATTTTACGCTAAAATTGTTTCAGAATTACATACTGTAATTAGGTACGGAATAGTAATAGATGTCCATGGCTTACCCGAAAGAATCCTTAACCGAAAAGGCTTTCCCTGTTTAGTTTGGTTAACCGGGATTGGCTTTTTTAATTTATTAAATATTTTTGCGTTTTGTGCGCTTCTTTGTATTATACGGAGGTTTTTTTAACCTCTGCATGTATAAGAATAGTTGAAACATCCTTAAAAATATCAACTATTATACATGCTTTTTTTAAAGAATCGTTTATAACTGTAGAATCACAAAGAAAGTTTATTTTTGAAAAAAAAAAGGGGAAGGGATAAAAGATTCCAAAATCGTCTTCAGAATGTTTTTCTGAATAGGAATTCCTTTTGAATAAAGGCGGCATTCCTTCATTCTGAACAAATTTAATACCACTTATTTCTCTACCCATAGAACGTTACAAATTATTCTTTCTGGGTGGCATCGAACATCTTTTTAGGACCAGAAGGAGGGATGGGGTGGGGGAGGAGAGGGGATTTTTCGGAGCAGACGATTGCTTCCGGCAGGGAGCGCCCGTAATGAGGTCCCCCGCCATCTGGCTTCCCGTTGGAAGCGCACCCTTTGCAGACGATAGCGTCTACCTGTCTGTGCGTGACTTTGAAACTTCAATTTAGAAAAATCGTTTGCAGCAACAGTTCGTAATTTGTTGAGATTGAGAGGGTGTAGTTTTAGAAGTGTAGCGCCCCAGCGAGTTTTTCTTTCTTTGCATTTCCTGTATTGTTTCGATTTAATTAAGCTTGCTGTTCAACTTAGTTTCTCTTGGACAAAGTTTCACGTTCGATACGTTGCTTTATTGATTTTAAGGTACTTTTGAAGACATATAACCACTTTTAACTTGATATCACCATTGTGTGAACGGAAGCTTATTAGTATCGAAGAATGTGTTTCTGTGTGTACTGGCCATTGTAAAAAAATGGTCTATAATTTGCACAGGTATTTCTAACCGAATCCTGTTTTCTCCTGTCCTGTTCTTTAAAAAAAACCTGGACCGTTCGACATTTCTCCTGTCTGTTGCACCGTCACTACCAAACGCGTTTTCCGATTTTCTTCGAATTTGGCATGAATGTTCATCGAAGTCATCAAAAACGACATATGTGTTTATATGTTTTGATTCTGTTTTAAGATGATGGTCGTTTTAATGGTACCTTTTCATGCGATGTTCAGCTTTGTAAGTACAGGGTGTCCAACAAAGGACTCCCTCATTTTAAAATTAAATAACTCGGCAACGGAGATCGATAGAAGAACGAAACCAGTGATATGCTTAGTCTGAAAGCCGTAAAAATCTGATACAAAAGTTTCAAAATTAGTTATAAATGTTGCCGACAGGTGGCGCTGTACGTTGTAATCACAGTTCAGATTTCGATAAGAAAGCTATAAACTGTCATTTGCAAGTAATCGTTGCAATCACATCACAATCGATTCAAATTAGGCATTTTTCGTGCTAGCCAAGGACAGTTTATAGATTTCTTATCGGATTCTGAATAGCTATTACAACCTGCAGCGCCACCTGTCGGCAACATATATAACTAATTTTGAAACTTTTGTATCAGATTTTTACGGCTTTCAGACTAAGCATATCACTGGTTTCGTTCTTCTATCGATCTCCGTTGCCGACTTATTTAATTTTAAAATGAGGGAGTCCTTTGTTGGACACCCTGTATGTTTTTTCAACGATTCTAGCTAAACGGTTCATGCTATAGAAATTTGAAGAATATTATCTATTATTTGTGTAATGTTTTTCTGCGTATTTATCACGACAATTTTCATTTTTTGCAATTGGAGAAACTAGCTTTTGGGGATAATGAATATGGCTATAGTCTGGCAAAATGAAGGGAAAAAGTTTTCAAAACTACACTGTAAAAAAGATCCCGTAAAATTTACGGTTTTAAACTGGCAGCTGGGTTGGTTGTGCAAAACCGTAAAAGTTACGAAGTAAATCCGTAGACACAACGGTTTTTTACCATACAGGAACAAGTTTTTCCCGTAAAAGTTACGAAGTAAATCCGTAGTCACAACGGTTTTTTACCGTATGAAATCAAGTTTTCTCCGTAAAAATTAAGTCATCGAAGTAAGTGACGTCATCGACTGAGTTGAGTTGTTTTTCTCCTTCTGTTCGAATTGAGTTGAAATGTGCTGATGTGTATTATCAATTAGGAATATTAATTAATCAAGGCTTAATTATTAATTTCAATTAGTTAGTTTAATTAATATAATTTTTAATTAAACTTACCTGGACGATTTCGATGCAAGATGGTGGCAAAACTTCTAACCTCTCCGAGCCGGGGATCGAAACCGCGTTCGTAGAAATAAAAGGCCGTCGCTCTAACCACTAGACCACCGGAGACTTCAGAAAACGAAGTAAAAATAATCTATTTGAGTTTTAAAGTCACTATAGCTCCAGTGGCGCCACCTAGTGGTGTAAAAATCAACTATTGCCAGAACACGTGTTTTAAGGTTAGCTTTCATGAGTGACAACAGGTTACTGCAACATGTGTAAACAACAGCGGAGATGGAACCCTATTAAAAACATGAAATGAATGCAATAAAATTACATTTAAGAAAAGGGAAAGTTATTGTACGGAAAGCAATACCGTATGACGAAAAATAAAATTTGAACTGACGGTTTTAAACCGTTTATGGCTGGAGCGGAAAACGGTGAAAAACCGTTTTGTTAACAAAAGAGCTTTAAACCGTCAAATATACGGACAAAGTCCGGGAAAAAAACGGATATTTTTTACACTGTAAGAAAATAAATTATTAAAAATTGCAAAAAGAACAGAGGAAGAGATGAAGAAACATTAACAATGTATTTTATAATAGCTTTATCTTCAGATAGATTTATCCATATTGAATATTAGTGTAAACATATTCTATGCACAGAGTAAAAATAAATTGTGAACGAGGATTCTATAGAAGGTTAGTTTTTGAAATTGAATCTCATTATCTTTTTAAAAATATTAATTCTTTTTTATTAAATGCTTACTTATAAGTAAAATTCGAGACAACCTGGAACATTTTTAGACACGAAATCGCTTATCAAGAAATTTCGTTTAACACGAAGTAAATATTCGACCCTGTCGATCAAGTCTGGGGAGTAGTGTTAATTTATTTCTTTAACATGAAAACGCAAAAAGGCGAAATATCGCTTAAGATGAAAAGAACATATTCTTTGAAAGCAAAATCCGTTCTTTTACAAAAGTTCTGAGCGTCGAGTTTGTGTTTTGAAACTTCTTTGATTTCCCATTCTTCCAGGCCCGTCGAAAGGAAGGGGAGGGGGGGCAGGAGAGACAAAATCCCCTCCTGACTCTAAACGAAGCGGCAATTGCAATGAAAACAATGTATCGTTTTTGTTTTACTTTCTCGTATACGAAGTATACAAAGAGAAAGTATTGCAATCGTCAAAAAATCCGAACTCGAGATTTTGACGCATCTCCACGTTTTAGACCTCCCCGAGTCCGAAAATCACAATTTTGGAATTATGTCTGTCTGTCTGTGAACACTATAACTCGAAAACTATTAGAGATAAAGGGATGAAATTTGGTATGTGAACTTGACACATAATTTGTAGGTTTCTGTCAGATTTTGGACAAAATCCGTCTACGGGAAGTCTGTCTGTCCGCGGTCATGCGAACACTATAACTCAAAAACTTGAATAGCTAGATGGATAAAATTTTGTACACAGTTTTATCGTCATGAATGTAGGTCCGTATAAAATTTTGGGCCAAATCGGTCAAAGCGTTGACTGTTTGTCGGTCTGTATAATTTACTTTTGAAGAGAATCCTATCTCCACGCGCATACGTACTGGAAGCAATCTTCTGTGCACGCGAAAGGAACGGAATTTCATTACGGAGTAGCGAATTACGTCAGTTTGTCCTTGAGCCGTTAAGAGTGGAAGTGTGTGATTGCATGCATTTTATTCGGTACGCATCTCTTTGAATTTGATTCTTTACCTAGATATTTTTCAATCACTAGAATAAAAAACCTTCTGATAGTCATTGAATTCTGGGTAACAGTAGGTTGGAATTTTTGTAGCCACGCGGGGGGAGGGGAAACGGCACCTTTTTGGGGTATACTTATACCAGAAAGTTTAGGGGAGAATACTCCCGCTGGTTATGGACCAGGATAATGATTCGAATGCATTGGATAATTTAGAAAAGGTGGATGCCTTTCTGAAAAAATGTCATCTTAAAAAATTGAAACAAAAGTCAATAACTGTCTTTTTAAAACCTTGAGTAACAGGTATTGTATAGCAACGGATTCGGAAACCCTGCGTGCTTTTGCGCATGCGCCGGGCGGATTTATTTTCATCAAAATAGGGGGAAAGTGAAGAATGGAAGGGTGAGGTTTACATTTTACTGAGCGTGATCTAACAAAGAAACTCCGGAAATGCGCTCATATGACTCATTGCCTGATACCCCTTTCCGGTGTAAAATCGTCCAAAAGTGGTAGTCTCGGAATCCGTTGCTGAACAGTAAATAAATTTATTATTTTAGATATTACATACAATATGTTTATTTCTTCTCTAAACTTAAAACTGTTATTATTTTCAGATTCCTAAAAACTAATATTTTATCTTCTATTTAATAGCTTGGCAATTGCAGTCCAGATGGCCCCGGTTTTTTAACGGTTAACACGAAAAATATTGGTGGTTCCGCCGATTTCGTGCTAACGGGGTTTGACTGCTTTCAAAATCGGGAGATTTGTTTTGATCCAGGACAAACGGTCAAAAATCGAACCATCCTGGCCAATCAGATATATTTTGTTATGTTGCTCAAAACATCAACGGATTCGCAGTAGCTTTGTTGGATGAGCTTAATCGTGAAAAGCTCCACAGAACTTGCTATCAAAAGAACAGCAAGTGTGTGCAGGCGATGCGATTATCTTCCAGGTTATCTCTTTCGAACGGATGAAATGAAACTTATTTCGTGCTCGTAACCTTCCGTCTTTCTCGAAGCGAGGGTGTTCGTTGCGCGCAACCCTGACCCGGACGATGACGCTGAGGTTTCTCGAATTGGGTTTCATTGTCAAAATCATCCATCACGCTTCCTGCGCTTTACTTCCGAGTCGGTTCTCTCGCACTCAGATCTGATAAAATCAGTCGAGGGACCTTCCGTGCATCCGTCTTACCTGAAAACTGGGCGGATGGTCGGCCTCGATTATTTAGGGTCTCCGACTGAATTCCGTCGGATTTATATTTTTGAACCCTATTTTCATTCAAACGGGCAATGAAAGTAATACATAAAACAGAAAATTTCAATCTATGTATGCGTAATTATCGTACATAATGTAAAAAGTACAAGGTGACAATTATTGAACTATCTATACTTATGAAAGTCAATGTTTGCGTGTGTGTGTGCGTTATCCAAACGAATCTATAGCACTTACAGCCATGAAATTTGGCACACAGGTAGACTTAATGATGACTCAATGCACCTCAAAGCCGGAATTTTATAGTTCAATCTAGAAATTTTTTTATTTAATGTTTTGTGTTGTTTTGGGTCGTATTTTCGGGACGTTTACGGCTGCAGTATCTTTTCTAATGATAGTTGAAAAACAATCGATGCACCATCGGATAGAACAAACAATTTTCGTTCTGATGAAGTTTGTTTTGAATTTCTAACGTAATTTACTGAATTCTGGGAATTTTTTAAATGATAGTCAGTTTTGACATCGAAATTTTATTATTTTTTTAAATTTGCTGCATCCGACGTTCTAATATTTATTTATTTTTATTATTTTCATTTTTTTCTGTCGTATTTAAAAAAAGAACTGTTAAAATATTTTTCCCGTTTTTTAAAATTAATTTTTATCTGGTCAGTTGAAAGATATTTTTATCTACCGAGCTGCCTCCCGCGACACTTTTCCCGAACGTTATAGGCAATTTCATTGGCTGACGGTGCAGAGCGCAGGTGACGTCATAACCTTCAACTGAATGATTTCGATTATTATTTTTGGCAGTGTCTTAACGTGTTTATGTCTCGCATATTTTATTTGCTTTATAATAATCATTTTCACTTTGAAATTTTTTAATATTGTTTCGGATTAACGTTCTCTGTATTGTTTTTCTACAGTTGAAATGTCAATATCGCGAAGAAAAATAAGCGGGAAAATCAATAATGTGTATCTTTTTTTTTCAGAACTTTTTCATGTCATTGTGGGTCCAAATTTCCGTGGTGGAAAGAATTCCTCCTTTTACCGAATCCTTCCTAAAGTCAAAAGAAAATTAATTACAACTTAACTAACAAATATAATTGGCATTCAAAGCAAAAAATGAAAGTTAGGCTTATTACCTTTCACATTTAAATGCCTTCAGAAATGTCATACTTTCCTCAGCGGAGACAGATTTTCAGCACCAAAATTTTCACTGAAAAATTGGTTCATTGTCTTTTCCTTCTGGAACCTCCTGAATGATTGTTATATATGTTTAAGAAATGAAATACACTAGTCAGTGTTCCTAAAAAGCTAGAAAAAAATCTCAATCCCGTACCCCTAATCAGCACAAATTTTGCAATGGTGAAAAGTTACCCCGTTTTAAGGTAGTCCTCGTGTTACTTCTAAACGGGGCGTTAATCTGATTAAACTAAATTTTCGGGCTTTGTATGTAGGAGGGTGACATGGTTGTTAAGGGGATGACCTCTGAGTTTGTTCTAAAGCTAACAACACATATGTTTTGAGAGAAATGACAATGAAAAGTTGATTGCCACTCCTCCTTCATAGAGTTCATAGCTCATAAATATGCGCTTGGATCTCGATTTACACGGGATTCAAATTGCGCGGTTTCGACTTCGTATTCTTGATCCAACGCAGAAAAACTTCCATGATTATGAACCAGAAAGTGCAAGAAAACTCAGCACTTTTCAGAACTGGAAATGTGTCACTGCTTCCGTTGTAATCAGTTTCTGTATGTGGCAAGATTTCAGAATGAGATACGTAAGCTGTTACGTAAATTAAATACATCTATACTTATAAAAGGCAATGTTTGTGTGCGTGTGTGTGTGTGTTTGTCTGCGATGTCCAGACGAATCTATCGCACTTACAGCCATGAAATTTGGTACACAGGTAGTCGTAATGGTGACTGAATGCACCTCGAAGCCGAAATTTTAAATTTTAATCTAGAAATTTTTTTATTTAATGTTTTGTGTTGTTTTGGTTGATTTTTCGCACTAATTTCTCAATAGAATGGTTTCGAATAATTGTACGACAAAAATAGATAGACCATCGGAAAGAGCACGCGATTTCCGTTCTAATGAAGTTAGTTTTGAATTTCTAACGTAATTTACTGAATTTTGAGAATTTTTTAAAAAAATAGTCAGTTTCACCATCTAAATGTTAGTTTTGTTTTTAAATTTGTTGCATCCGACTTTCTAATAACACTATTATTTTCAATTTTTTTCAGCTTATAACTAGAACGGTTCTCTCTGATTTAAAACAAGAAAGGTTAAAATATCTTTTCCCGTTTTTCCTAAATTAAATTATTCCTGGGCAGATGAAAGTTATTTTTGTCGAGCGAAATTTCTTCAGCGACAGTCTTTCGGAACGCAGCTTTCAATTTGATTGGATGAAGGGTCAGGTGACGTCATAACCTTCGGAGCTTTTTGTCATGTTCTAAGAATTTTTTTCATTTTGTTGAAGTCCTGATTCCACGGGCAACAATTTTTTTATATTGTTTTGGATTAATGTACTCTGTACTGTTTTCCTACATGTTATTATCGCGGAAAAAATAAGCGGGAAAATCTATAATGTGTATCTTTTGTTTTGAAAACTTTTTCGTATCATTGTGGGCGATTTTTTTTTATTTTGTTGAAATCCTGATTCCACGGGCATCGCCGTGCGCGTACTGCTAGTAAGTCATATAAAGAAAGCAGCGGAGGGCCACAGAATAAACATTTATTTCACAGACACCAATGAAATATAAAATTCTTCTTTTAATTCTTTAAAAAAATACACACAGGGCGTTTTCTCAATCCAGGACAAAGAGTCAAAAGACAGGATTGTTTTGGCTCATCCGGGACATTTGGTGATGTTAACACTCTGACTCCTAAGCCGGCCGTAACCGGCCATGCAACTTCTATACTAGTGGGACGGATTTCGGCCGGTTGCTGTTCCGAAAGGGAGAAGGCAGTTGGGAGAGTGGTCATTAAAGGGACCCTTAGGGAAGAGATGAAAGGCCTGCCATTCATGTCTCCCACCACCCCTAGTGAGGAGAAAAGGGGGGACGGGGGGGGACGAATCCATTTCATATATCAATTAGTAAACAAACCTCCGTATACAACTGATACAACTGTACTCAGATTTTGAGAACTCTTAGTAGTCAGAGAGTTAAATCTGATTATGACGATCAAACGCCCTCCCACTGGTGTGGTGGAGAATTTTGGAGGGAGAGATGTCGCGCTTGTTATCTGACCATGGTTCAAAATTACTAGGTCCATTTCAAAATAGTCTGATTGTTGCTTCAATACGGGGCTTTGATGTAATTAAACTAATTTGCATCACAGCAAAACCTAAGAAAACGGGCAGTTAGATGACAAGATATTTATTTTTTTGTCATGTGACTATGACGTCACATGAATTGAAACCTCTAACCCTTCCGCGACGAGTCTTTTTTCAACGCAACGTGATTTTTTTTATGTCATGTAAAATAATACCCACAAACTTGTTGGCAGTTGATGTGACTGTTTGAAATTTTTAAAAATAACATCGAAAAACTGACCTTGTAGCGGTTACAATCAACTGCCTTCTCCTTTCTATGGTAGGTGGCGCTACTGGAGCCATCTTTTTCCCATGATGCCTCTCTGTCATTCTAGTCTGTGTGCTTGTCTCGTGATGTTGTTCTCTGTCTTGTCTTGTGTCTTGTAACTTTATTGTTCTGTGCTGTGGAACGTAGCCTAATAAAAAATGGTTCCTAAAATTGAATGGATTCTTCATTAGCACTACACACAAACTTGAGTCTCGTCCCTCTATAAGCTTGAAATGTATCTTACGCAGAATAACATGAAGGTTTAAAATTCTTAAAATTAAATGACGAAGACTAATTTTATAAAATAATTTTCGGTGTTCTTAAATGCATAAATCTTATTCCAAATGTGTGCGTAATAAAGAAAGTTAAATATAAAGAAAATTAGCAGAAAATATCATTTCAATTTCTTTGAGAAAAGTAGACAAAAAATTACTAGCAAGAAAGGAGAAGAAAATGATTAAAAAGTGAATTAAAAGCGTTTTTCTTTGATAATTGATAATGTTAAAAAGGAAAGAATTATATCCTATTTTTAGACACCGAAAAAACTGGCAGGCGCGGAAAATTCTTACTTTTTTACATAAGTTTTTTTCATATTAATAAACATTTTTAAAACGAGCTAATTAAACGTGCTTTTTTATAAGCTTTCTCCTTAAGTTGGTTCTTTGCTGCATAATGAAATTTAATTAGCGTCTAAAATTAACATTTGTTAATTTTCGGTCGTGGTTAATTATAATGAAAGATTATTTTGGGAAATAATTTTTCACTCCCAAAAGAGCTTCTCTGAATTTAGTCTAGACCATATATTATTAGCGCAAATCTTTAAAATTTATGTGAAAGGCCTTTATTGTTAGAAAAATTATCGTCTGGCCAATAAGAATGATTTTAAATCAATGCGTCATCTTTTTCATCCAGAACAAAAAAACGTTTGCACGCTGTTTTGCACTGCGACTTATTAAAATGTTTTTTTAATAATAGTTTGATGTTTTAAGTATAATGCATGTCATATAGAGCTTAAGTTAACGTTACGTTAGATGTTACTTGAAATTTGGATGTGTGTAGCATTAACGAATGAACATTTATTAGACGTGTAAATGACATTACAGTAAAAAAAGGATAATCTTGCACTTTTAGCTGTAATTTATAATGATTGTTTCACTTTTTATAATGAAAAAGATTTATACTTTCATTAAAAATACCTGAAATAAAAATGTCCACTCTTTTAGAGAATAAAATAGTTTTTTTAAATGTATTCCTATCTTCCCACTGCCGAAATTTATTATTTAATGAAGTATTAGAATATAGTAAAAAAAGTTGAATGTTACCGAACTTTTTTTAGGTAATTAAATATCTGATATTCTACTTTTATGTAAAATTCAATACGTACGATAATTTTTTTTTCTAAATATTTTTTCACTATATTTTAGTGTAGTAATTTTGGGATACATTAAAATAAACTGGATTCTGTTTGCTTAGTAAGTCTTATGTAAAGAAAATAAGATAAAGAGGAATCAAACTTAAAATGCAATAAATATATGAAAAAAACTAATTTTATTGCAATTTCATTCCAAAATTTATAGAAAAGTTGGACATTTATTTGAGACAATTAATATATGTTTCTCATAAGTTGAGAATTTCAAATAAAGAATTTTCTCTCTCGCCCGATAGCTAGCAATCAAACCTTTCTTTCAAATTTTACCACATTTGAGGTAAAATGTGAAACAAAGGTTTTTGAACTGTTTTGAAGTATTCCGTGAAATTAGATGCTCAGTTAGAAATCTTGTTTTAAGAAATTGTTTCGAATTATTATGAAGATTTTTATTCAAACATAAATTCAAACGATAATTGATTTTTGATGCCATTAAATCAACTTATTCTTATTCGTTTTTAAAACAGATTATGAAATATTATATTTACCAAAAATCTTTGAAAAGCACTAATTTACTATGGAGTCAAATATAACTGCGCAGCGTATGCCATATAACATGTAACCAAATGTTGCGCTGTATGACACAGTACGCAGGTACTTGCAGTAATACCTTCTGCCGTGTTTACATTTTTACGTTTACTTTTACAATAGGATAAAATACTTAAGGTATCCGACTGTGTTCGGAGACATTTTTTTGAAAAATAACTTATATATATATTTAATGTTATTTTTCAACTGCATATGTTTTAAAACTATGAAAATATTGTAAAATGAGGCTTTCAAAATAACATTTTTTTAAAAAAAAACTGAGAAATTTGAAGAAAAATGACTAAAATATTTGCCTTACGCTAACAGCCATAGACAAAATCATGTTCTAAATATACATAAATCCTTGTATGAGTACATTTGTATGACAGTTATCTGTGTTATGCTCTAAAATATTTTTTGTACTTCAAAACAGTTTTGAGATATAGCTGAACATAGTTACTAAACTGGTAATTTTTTATAAAAAATGCTTTTCGTTTATATTTAAGCACTTAAAAATAATACTTGATTTTAAAATTGACCTTAGTTTTTAGAGGAAAACATCAAGCATATTACAGAAAACAATCTTAGAAAATTTTATATCAATACTTGAATAACCTTTTGAGAAATCATTGTTACGGTCGACGGTTTTCCTCAAAAATAACATTTCTCAGAAAACACATTTAAAGTTTTCATGCAACATAAAATAATGCTTACAGTTCGGTAATAAAACAACTGTAACTCCATTTGTAATTCACGTAGAGTAAACAGTGAGACAGTTTTAGAAAGCTGATTAAACAGGCTACACAATTAAGTCATAATTTTTTTTTGATAATTTCATCAAAAACGACGATTTTAAACCAGTCGGATACCTTAATTGCTCGGCCTTTGGCTATTATAATGCAGATGACAAAAAATATTCGCGTTTCAAAACGTTTTTCCAAGTTCCACACAACAATTCTGAGTTATTAGATAGCGAAAATTCAGAGATAAGTTTAGAAGCTTAGATTATACTGAGCGCTTAGACATAATCATTAGATCCAACACATAAGTAAATTTATTTATTTACTAACTCATAAAAAATAACAGGTAAACTAATAAATAATATAAATAAAACGAACTATATGTATTATAAATTTGAGAAGGTTAATACGATTTTGATAGTTACTTAATAATAATAGTAGATTAACTTACTTAATAAACTTAAACTAATAATGCTCTAGTGCAAGAATAATTCTAATGTAAATTGAATTGTGTCAGATAAAGTTAGTTGTCTGATAGTAGTAGTTAGTGGTTTGATAGTAGTCTAACTAAAAGCGAATTATTATAAATCGCTATTTATACTAGTAAAAATAAATACCAATAAAGTGTTCTTAAATATTAAATGAATCACATAGGAAAGTGCATGTAGAAGGAACAGATAAAAATCATTTAACAAATTTGGGGGCAGAAAACCGATTACTCTGGACGAAAATTTAAAAAAAATATTAATTTAAATTTAAATCGTAAAAATAAAGCAAATGCTTGAAACGAAAATTGGGCTATGAATTAAAAAATTCCTTTTAAAGTTTTAAAAATAAAAAAAACCAAACGATTGATCAAAATGAAAGGGAAAAAAATTCACCTGAAATTATGGAAGATGAATTTAAAAAAATAATTTTAAAACAACTATTCGAGAGAAAAATTCCGAATTTGTTCATATTTTTAAAACTAAAATCTGGTTTTTGAAGCTGAGGTCAAACTAAACCTAGGTTTATTCTATTAAAAGACCGAAGAAATAAAGTTTACGAAAAGTAAACGTATCGGTTTCTCGTCGTCTTTTTTCTATATCACTTAAAAACACTGAATTTTTTTTAAGTATTTCTGTGGCAATGTTGTGAAATGCAGAAATATTATCTCTTGTTGACGTCATAATGTCAGGTCGTATTTAATGAATGTCATTATAAAGCCATCCGCTTTTGTTATTGTTTTATTGTTTCGTTCGCAACAGTTTTTTCACTCGTTTCTGGAGGTATATTTTATGTCAAATTGCGGCAACCCTTTTTATTTATGTGTTGACAAGGAAAAAAACAGAGTCCAGTCCTTTCTTTCTTATATCAAAGAAATCTAGATGATCCATTTTAATTATTTCTGAAGTAGGGTGGTGACATCAGCATATATTTTCTTTAGGTAGAGTTATGTTTTTCCTTAAAAAGTAAAAAAGAACTATTTTCTAACATATGATAAATTTTAAAGTTGTATCGTCAAAGAAAACAATAGTAAGGAACAACGTACTTTTTAAAAAACTATTTTTAATGAATAAAAGAAGTAAAATTAAACACAATTCTTAAAAAAAATCATCAAATTGAAGCAATATGGCTGGCTACAGAGAGAAGTCTTATGAAGACATTTTCTTTTAAACCGAACTATTCATTCCGATTCGTTCTAGAAATCCATTATGAATCATTCCAGAAAGTTGTTCTGATTCATTCTCGAAAAAGTTTATATTTTCGTTTAATTATTTAAAATTAACGATTACACGTGTAAGGAGTTATGAGCATATAGAAAAAAAGAATTGCTATAGATCTCTAAACTAATTTTAAGATAAAGACATGTAAGAAACGATATTAAATTAATAAGCATCGCAAAAATGTAGCTAAAAAGTAGAATCTATAAATATTATTCAAAAGAAGGAATTTTAAAAATATCAATTTCAGTTTCTTACGCGTATGTTGAGAATCTAGTCTAGCGAGAGGCGTTTTTATAAATTAGTTTTTCAGGTACATTAAAAAATCGCGCTGGATTTTTTCTTTCTAACTTTTTTTCTCAATTGTTTACAAATTCATAAATTCCTTACGATATTTTGAATTTTTAGTACTTAAAATGGACGAGAATAGTGTATACGACAGTGAATTAATACATTCTACATGTTTTTGGAATTCAAAAACTGTGCATCTACTCTATTTAAAATGCAGTTAATTTAATTTTTAGTCCGTATTTTCTTAACTGAATTAATATACAGCTGCGTAAGGTTAATAAACACAGCCTTTTCATTGAAACATGGCTTTTACTTTAATACTTGATTCAATTATTTTTCTAGAAAGAATTTTTGCAACTCCCGTATTTTGTATCCTAGTCCTTATTTAATTTTTATCAATTTAACTTACTTCTAATATGCAGACGATGAAAAGTAATTAGTTACGAGACATTTTAAGTCTTCATGGAATATATATTTCTATATTTTTTATAGAATGCTAAATAAAATTTAATTATCTTTCGCTGTAAAAATGTAGGTTCGTGTCTTAAGACAGAGCCTGTATATTATTTGAAATGTAATATAGGTTTGGAATATCTAAGATACTTTCAACTTGAAATTTTTTAATAGCTTAAACAACAGCAACAACAAAAAAACTTCACTTCAACCATTTCTTGAAAATAACTGGAACTGTTATCCGAGGAAAACTGCTGATAGTTGATCTACAAATAATATAATTATAAGAAAAGAACTATGATTCTGAATTATGTTGCGCAAGACTATTAATTTAACGGAACTTAATGATTTATTAATTAAACTAAAGCAGACGATAATTCATTTAATATTAAAATAGTTAAAGCAGAGTTGACTGTAATTAAATTTAATTGGTGATAATTAAATTAGATTAGACTTCTATGTAAACACATATGGTTTTTGTTCATTTCCACTGAATGCCTTTATTTCTTTGCTCCGAAAATCGTATTTGCTGACTTCACTACTATTCCAATTTCAGTTAATTTAAATTATTAATAAAATTCAGCTTTCCGAAAATTGAAAATATTAATTTAATTTGTTGTAACAATTTTTATGCTGATTTAATATATTTATCAAATTTATATGTTAACTCAGCATAAAAATTGTATTATAAGAAAAAAGTCAATGTTTTTTTTTACAATGATCTATCGAAAAATTGGGAGTGCCCGCAAAAAGGTGTCATTTATAACTTGTGATCAGATAATTTATAGACTAATAATTTAGTCTAGGTGCTATACAGTAAAATGTTTCCAATCGATATCAATAAATATCTTATAAAAGTATCCAAAAATACCTCAGCTATTGACGAATTATCGCTAAATTTTTTCGTTTTGTAATTGTGATCTTTTTCTTTGAATACTTCGGAGCTGAAGAAAATTACTTTAACGTCATTTCAAATTTATTTTTAAAATATCTGTTTAATGATGCAAGTTTTACAGCTGAACTATTTTTTCTCCTGTTTTCAAAATATATTTAAAAAATCGTTTTTAATTATAACCGCGATATGCGCGATGGGCAGAAATTAAAAATATTTAATTTTTCTTCTCTACTTTTAGCAAAGGAATAATTTTATCTCGACGTTTTCGCGTAAAATCTACGGCACGGACCCGAACTGCACCTTTAATATGTTTTTTTTCTCTAATTTTAATAAATTTTTAAATATATTTTACAACAGTTCTTTTTATTATTTCAGCTACTGCATTTATACGCACGATCGTTGCGACAGTAATAAATACAATTTTTTCTGTGCGCATTAGCCTTATTGCAATTAAGAGTCAACTTTTAAAACAGTCACAATTAATAAAATTTAACAGATTATTAAAAATTTTTTCTTGAATTAATTAAGAATTAATTAAACCCTTTATATTATACAGAATGACGCATATGCAGCATATTATAATAAATATAAAAACAAACAATAGAAAATTAAAAAAATTTTAAAACAATAGAAAATTAAAAAATTAAAACACATTAAAAAAGAAAAAAACAGAAAAAAATATGAAACAGAAGAAGTAATCAACGCTGATAACAATACACCTTTTTGCGCTCCAAGCGCAGCAGCATCCAGTGATTGCATCATACATTTTACTACAACTAACCAACCTATCACTAAAGAATTAAACAACAAAAATTCCCCAATAATAAAATAGCCAAAACACATAAAAGAAAAAACTAGAAAACAAAAGAAAAAACAATCAAAATGGAAAAATTGGAGGAGAACCCAAATGGTGAACTTCATCAAAGAGCCACCCACCATAGGAGTTCTACTTTGGACAAATTTTCTGTCAACTTTTAAAAATAATATTAAGGCGCACGAATAAAGCTTCAAACATTATTAGGCTACTGTATTGCGGACTAAAAGTTCGAATCCCCATTAAATTTTTTTTGCACACACCTCTGCAATTTTGATGCAATCGACCACATGTGGAATGTTATTCATCTTGCACATTGCATTTTGGAGTTATCGTATTCATATAGACATATAGATAGACAAATAAATCAGTGGCGTGGCTAGGGTAAGTGGCGCCTCGGGCATGGTATTTTTTCGCCCCTCACCGTATTTGACTTTAACCCTTTATTTCCCGACTGTACTTAAAAGTTCTACTTTAATCCCGCTCACATCTTCGTAATTTGTTCTTTTTTCCTAACAGTATTCACATGAACACGAGGAATGTAGTGCCGACAGCTAGCAGTAGATGACAGATGAAGACAAAAATTTGATTGTTTAATTATTAATGAAATTATTTCATTTAATTAAAAAAGTTTTTTTTCATCTTCCCCGGGGTTATTCCGCATTAAAACGTACCTAATGTTGCCAAAATAAAATTGAAAAGTTGCTGGTAAGTTAATTCGGTAAATAAAGGATTAAAAGGCAACAAAAACACATTGACGTTTAATCAACATGGCCAGTGTGGTAGCGGAGGTAAATGGTGCCCGGGTAATAATATGATAATTTCAACCCTAATCGTCGTAAGTGGCTTAGCAAGTGTAAATGACGCGCGGGGTATTATTTTCATGTCTCCTCATCATATTTTGCTTTAGAAAATGGCATGTTCTAACTCCCTGG
>BGPR01033479.1:0-16960 GCA_013235015.1 Araneus ventricosus | reverse complement strand
AATTACATTTTGAAACAAAGTTTTGTTTCCTTAAGATCTGGCAAACATAGCAAAACGCATGGAGCTCTTTATATCATTTCAATCAATCAAGCCATTAATGACTGTAAAACAAGAGAACACGAAAGCGATCACGTCTGGAACACAAGTTATGTCAGGAAGTAGGATATGACTTCTTCAAGTTAACAAGTAGACTTGAAGAAGTCATATCCTACAAGTAAAATTCATTTTTCTTATGAAATAAATATAGCAAGAATTTATTTTGAATTCGCTCTATAATTTCAATATTATTTCTCTAATTAGGATCACAGACAATGTTACAGTATTTCAGAAATGAGAGACTAACAGAATCTTCAAAGCAAGTTCAGTGGAAAATTCTTTGTTTTTCTTAAAGAATTCCAAGACTTCGATATGTCTTAGGGAGCATGACATCAATGTGTTGAGAAAAATCAAATTTAGTGTTCAAATTGATACTAAGATCAGAAACTTAATTTAAGCGAATTAATAATTTTAATTTGCGGAACAATCTGTGTAATTAAGGCAGGGAAAATACGTACGCATTGCATTCTTCGTATCCCCTCACTTTCCAGAAGATTGTCGACATACACTGCCCAATGGCAGTGTGCGTTATCTTCAATGATGATGGAACAATTCCCACTGCGAGCAGAACTCTAAAGAGAGATTATTTCCTCTTTTCGGCTCTTATGATATTTATAGTTTTCTGACAGGGCGTGACTATGCGAACAGATATCCAAACAGATTATATTCCCTTCGTTTTAGCATCTCAGTATTTATAACTTTTCCAAGAGGGTGTGACGTGACAAGGAATTTCCCTCAAGAAACTCGATATTTCGGTTCCTAATAGAAATAAGGTATTCTTGCATTTTGGAAAAACTTTATTTTGTCGCCATGGTCAGAGTGTATTCGATAGGCCACACCCAGGCATCGAGTATGAACCTCTGTAAATGTCTTTTTTCAACCATAAGATTTACATTAGGGGGAAACAATACAGGATCGCAACAATATTTTCCTAATATTGATCAATAGTTTTAATTTTTTAACGATACCATTCATATCTCTTCTTTATTTTCAAACTACTCAATGAATCACAACTGATTGACATCTTGAAAGTAGTTATGCGACGAATTCTTTTGGCCGTCATCAGTTTATAGCCATTCTCATTTCCAATAATTTCGGCTATTCGTACAGAGTCTGAATATCTAATAACTTCTCCAGTTTAATAAAACCTTTTCCAGAACCATCCCAACTGTCAGTATCTTGTGTTTATCTCTTAACTTATTCACACCATTCTGTATTAAGCATTCTGGTATGTAACGAACAACGCCAAGGAATTGTCTCATCGTTAAATGAGCAACATTATAATGTCAATTTTTCAATAATTCCTAAAACGGACTTTAAAGTAAATTTTTGATTTCATTATTGTGATTTCTCCGACACCAGTTTTTAAAAATTCTGCAACCCTATGTAAGACAGACATTCCGCTTGGATACCGATTAAAAGTAACTTGAAACTGGAGTCTATCAAAATAGTGCGAACTCATCTGCACTCGCTTTCAAAGAAAAGGAATGATTGTTCGCTGCTCTCGACTACTCGACCAATGAGATTGTTCCCAACAGATTTAAAATGCATTTGTTTTTATTTGGTGAGAATTAAAAGCCTTTTTCAATCCATTGCATCTTTTAAAATCTTTCTTGGATGATTTCAAATGTCACGTTAAAACCTTTTGAAAAGTAGACGAATTCGACATGAAAAAATGAAAAATACTTACGATATAGATGACATTTGAACAGTGGCAAAAAATTGTCCATATCCTTTCTAAAAAAGCTTTATATAGCATTTAATCAACGAGAAAAGCACGTTTACTTCCGACTCTGAAATTGAGAAAAGGGATAATTAACGAATTATTCTTTTTAACCTTTTCATTATAGTTAGAGCACTTTATTAGTTGAATTATTTTTGCATTTTAACACTTACTTTCTGCGTTGAAATTGAGATAAGGTATATTTAATTAATTATTCTTTTAACCTTTTCCTTGCATGTAGCGCACATACGTATTTGAATGATTTTATAAATTTTGTAGGTGCTAAAACAGATACTAAACTATTATATCAGTAAGATCTTATTTTCCACGTAGAATTAATTTTTATTTCTTCTAATTACGCAGTGGATAGTTTTATTCTTCTTTCCATATGTGGTGAATAAATTATTTTCTAGTAAAAGAAGAAAAGAATTGGCAACCTTAGAAGCTTTACAAAGGAGCACATTTCTCAACTGCCTGTATCTTCGCTTGCGAAACATTTGCTTTAGTCAATCGAATTTCTCATTGTTTTCATCAGACATTTTGTTGTACGACAATAATAACAAATTGTGTGACTTCACAGTCTTTAATTAAACAAAATATCTAGTTAAATGTGCTAAACTACGTACGATATTTTTTTATCTTAATGTTCAATATATCAATCTCTTAACTTCAAAAGAATAATTTTCAAAACATCTGTTTATTCACGTAGCAAAGTTGTAATCAGTTTTCGTCAATTACTCTCAATTGTTACATGTTTTTTATTCCATATCTCACTTTTTGCTACCCTCTCCAAGTTTAGCCGCTTAAGGAAAATCAAAGTTTCTACAGAAAAATCTTATAAAAAGTCGTTGAACTATTGGTTCCGAATCGTTTTGAAAAATCTTCCTTTCCGTCCATCCTAATGTAAATAGTATAAATTCTCTGATTAAATTTTATGCAAGTTATTTTTTTTCTAGTTCTTTAAAATCATGCTCATAAAAATGCAAATCGAATAATTTGGAAAAATATTAATACAAAATCACATAAAATTATTTCCGTTTCGAATTTCAAAATCTTTATTTATTCATAGTTTCTTCTTAATTCCAAAGGGAAAATTAAGAATAAACTACGATTAAATAAAGATTCAGTAAATCATATTAATATTTTCAAGTGAAACATAATTTATAATCACCGCTTCTTTCTATAACGTTCTTCATCATTTCAAACTATAATTTATTTTTTTAAAAAGCGACGTAGAAAAAAAAGGATATTTTGAAAGCATCTATTCAAGAATAATAAAGAGATGCAATATTTTTTTTAAACTGCATATTAAACTGAAGAATTTGAGCATGAATTTTGTTCATATTCTTGAAATTTTCTTCGTAGGATTTGCGTCTGTTGTTTTCCTTTGCCATTCGTCTTTACAGCTCAGATGAATTAATATGCAACTTTTAGAAAGGCTTACTGAAGTCAAAGTACCTACCATATAAAGAGCTTTTTTCTACATTTATTAGTGTAAGGTGCCCCATAAGACATTTTTCAAACTCACATCTCCTACAGTATTTTTAATGGCAAAAATTGATAATATTTAAAATAGCATGTTCGTGATTTAATTACTGGTAAATTTTAAGCATTACAGCAAAACATTTTCTCAATTTTCTGTTTGTTCTTAAATAATTATTACATTTCGTATAGATTTGAAGCTCGCTACTTATGTGAATCCAGATTTGCCACTTATTGCTGGATTACTTATTATGCTCTTCTTTGAACATTGTTTATGTGAATTGAATACTCTTTAGGATTGAAACAATTAACAACGAGTTTAAAACATTTTCAAGTGAATTTTTTATCTTGTTATTGGTGGCGGTTCGAACTTTCTTGTGCGACAAAATAAGTTCATTCTTGAATCACTGATATCTACGAGACTGATAATGCGTGAACAACGTTTGAGCTTACAACGGATCGATAATGCTTGTATCAGCTTCTCGAGCAAGATGAGGTTTGCCTGTCACGTCGTCATGCGGATGCTCAGAACAGTCACGAATTAGCCTTGTGTAGAGATTTAAATTAATGCAAATTTTATTGATTACTAGCTGATATACCCGGCGTAGCTCGGGATAAAAAATATTTTCCAGTTCAAGTACTTATAATACTTTCAATTTACTAAAAGTGCTTTTCGCGGGAGCGTCTTTCGTTAATTTTCGTTAATGAACTGATCCTTTGAACCATCAGCGAGAAACACCCTTCTTCTTTTTCTCTCCTTAGTTTGAACCACCTGGCAAGAATCTCGTAGTCCTTCGTATTCCATTTTTCCCCACCCCATCATTGCTACGGCAACAGCAGAAACTCTTTCATATCTTGGACTTTGACTTAGACTTACGTCTCTTCATAGTGGTCTAATGGTGTGAAATTTGGTGCGGGAAAGGAAAAAATTATGACGCTTTTCGTGATATTTTTAAAAGCTTATAGTTCCTCAACCAAATAACATAGAGAGTGTTAGTTTCATTTAACAGAGAAAGGTTGACATTGAAGATTGCAAAAATAATCTTAGAATTTGGAATTACGGTTTAGTCACAGTCGAGCTTCAAAGTTGGTGAAAATCACTGAAAATTTGATGACGTCACAGCGATCGACGCGCGCGTATGCAGACTATCCAATTACATTTGACAATTTATTCATCGATCTTAAGTTCAAGCGAAATATTACTCAAAAATTGTTGAATTACGTCGAAATTTCGTGGTAAAGTTAAACGCTTATAGCTCCTCAACCAAATAACATAGAGAGTTGATTTTAGATTCACGTAACAGAGAAAGGTAGACATTGAAGATTGCAAAAATAATTTTAGAATTTGTGATTATGGTTTAGTCACAGTCGATTTGCAATATTGGTGAAAATCACGAAGAATTTTGATGACGTCACAGCGACCGACGCGCGCGAACGCATCGGTTGTGAGCGGTATATTAACTGGATTTTAACAGATCAATGATCAATTCATTTCAGATTAATTAATTCATTCAGATTAACTCATTTAACAGAGGAAGGTCGTAGAGCATAGGTCAAAGTCACATAGAGCTACTTTAGTCATAGTTGAGTAATGATTAATTAACTGTCCTTAATTAATTATTATTAACAATTGTTGATTTAATTGAGCTGTCCTTTCCAACGATTTAATTGAGTTGAGTTGGATTTAGTTTCATTTAACTGAGGAAGGTCATAGAGCATAGGTCATATGTCAAAGTCACATATAGCTACTTTAGTCACATTGACCAACTTTAGACACAGAAAGTCACAGTTGAGTAAGGTAAGTAAGTCTATGCCCCTCAAACCCAGCGGCCGTTTCGCAGAGACAGCCTCCCGTCGATTTTTTTTTTGCCATTATCCGGTCAACAATTCTCCTATCGTTAGTGTTTTTGTCACTGACCGGAAAAAAACCCTCATATTGTTCTATCTTTTTCATCTTAGGCCCTCTCCCTCCGGTAGGAAGTGGGATCAACAATCTTGAAGGATTTTACACACTCATTAAGATCATTATAAAATTTGTAAAATTCAATGAAGCACCGCGGAAAGAGAGTAATTAACACCATTGTGTTGTGGTGCAAACATACTGAAACAGATATACGCTACGAAATAAAAGCTACATAAAATTTCTGCCTTTCTGTTCATATTCAAAGAAAACAATATTTTTATCATAACTTTCACAATGGTAAAAATACCGGAATAAAGGATTTGATAAAACGATCAATGGTTTGAATTTTATTACAATAACAGAAAGCATTGTTACAAATTGTGTATGAAATAAATTTGAAATGTTTATTAAATTAAGAAAAAGAACGAATAAAATTTAAATTGAAATCATTAAAAAGATAATTTTCTGCTCTTTAAGATGGTATGTAAATAATCTACGTGCAATATATTTTTTCTGAAATTATTAAAGAAACACTGAGATAAAACGCCGAAACTTGGCTTAGTTTTCGTTATTTAATTTAATATCCTAGGAAGTAATTTTTTAAAGTTCGAAAAATTAGAATTAATCTGAGAACGGACCCCAGAATGGCACGTGGAAATTTCATGTCAAGACTATTCTCCATTTAGGAGGAGTTTTTGTGACAGATAGACCGTTAGAACATCTTTTTTTTCCCCATTCCTTTTTCGTCTTCCTACGATAGGAACCGGACTAACAGACACACTCATTAGGATCAGTTAAAAATTTGTGAAAATTAAACAAAGCATTGAGAGAACAATTCACTAACGTCATTGGATCACTGTGTAACCGTATTTTTAATACGGTTACACAGTCAATGATACGACTACCGGAAACCGGAAGTTAAAAGTCTACTTTGTTGTTTATGCTCACAGAAAACAATTTTCTTATATTAAGTTTAACACTGGCAAACGCCCGCGCGCGAAACAGTAATTTGGCTTGAATTTATTTCTATAAGAATAAAAATTATCTTTAGAAATTGCGTTCAAAATATATTTTTAAACCTTAATAACAATAAGAGAAAACACTTTATCGCAATGGAATTAATATCATTAAAAAGATAATTTTCTGCTCTTTAAAATCGCATAAAAATAATTATTGTCTAATAACTATTTTAGAAGTTATTGGCAAGAAACGTCTAAGCATTAGGCTTAACAGCGGCTAATTTTCGTTATTTAATTAAATATCTTAAGAACTAATTAACTCCGAAAGTTGAAGATAGCACCGTTGACCTAGAAATGTTCTCTAGAATGTAGTGTGCAAATTTCATGTCGCTACAGTTCACCGTTTAGGAGGAGTTCTTGTGACCGACAGACAGACAGATACATGCATTTTCTGCTTTATATTATAGATGTTGCTGTTGGTGTTAAGAATTTCAGAAGCATTAATAACATGGACTAATATAAGAAGCATTAATAGGAGGACATAAAAATGAGATAAAAAAATAGTCACCGGAATATGAGTGAAAATCGATAATCCGCTGAGAATTGCCGAATAATTAAAGATGTCGTCTCATATGACTCTTAAATATTCACGGAAATATTATAAAAACGCAATGGAAGGATAGATCGTGTCGAAAGTAATGCCATAAGCCTAAAAAGCCCAGTGCCGAGCGTATGCGAGAACCACGGGAGCGTCGAGAAAACTGAGCGAGGCAACTACATAGCTGATATATCGGACCTGCAGCGTCCACGGATCATGTGCTTACCTTCCTCTACAACACTCGGCGACATCAACACCTAAAAGACTTTCATTAAACACTTTGATTCGGTACAGTGTGAGGAGGTGTAAATATCGTACTTCAGCCAGAACAGGCCCTTGCCGCATGGGATAGAATTGCAATATTGTATCTGCCCTCTAACCATTAAACTCCTCTGTGCTACCATAGTATTGCAGACAGCGATGCTTCAATCACATATATTGCCAAACACATTTTATCGTGATTTCACAAGAAGTAATCATGAAAATGATACGAACCCGAATTGGTCTTAACCGATATTTTTTTTTTCGGAGCAGCTGTTAATTTTTATTTTCATGTAATAGTTCCCAGAAACTCAAACGAATGGGTGTGCATTGCTTTCATTCCTACGATTGCCCATCTGCGCTAGCAAAGAATCCTTCCTATTCTACTGCATTGGCCACAGACAAGAGATTAATGTCTCTTCTGAGATATCACTTTTTAAATGCTTTTTTCTACCTATTTAAGGTTGCTTCTTGCCTCGTTTTTTCTTGTTCTGTTCAAGTATGACGTATTAGTATAACCAAAAAGTGCAGATTCGTTTGCAATGGCATTCAAAGAACAATTATATTGGAATTTCTATTCCATATCTAGAAAATTGCATTCCTTTTATACACTGGTGTAGAAAAATTAAGGGCCGTTTCGTAAATTGCGAGAAATATTCAATTTATACGAAAACTATGGTTGGAAACTAGTTGTGGAGAACCGTTTTACATACAATCAAGTATCATTCACATTTTACAGTGAAGATTCGGTCACAAGAGCAAAAAGAAGGGTGACCAGAAAGTGATAAAGGCGGAACGGGATTTCGAATCATCCTTTTTCACAAATAGCTCATTACGAGATGGAACTTTCATCAGTAGTTATGTTGGGTCTGCATAATGTACGCATGCATTTTCATTTACATAACAGAAATATTCGGGAAGATATAAAGGTGTCTTTAAAAAATCCCGAATTTTCAGGCATAATTTTTGCTTATAACTTGCAGTGTTTTCATTCAAATTATACGAAACTTGCAGAACACTCCTCAATATGTTATAGAAGTATTGCATTAAAATTTGAAGTAATGATGTTGAATACTAAAGGAAATATGAGTATTTGTACAACATAATTTTTACTGCGCGTGAACGAGATGTAGACTAATTTTTACGTGGGTATTTTGAACAAAAAGAAGGCATTTAAGTGGTGAGATGTACACGCCAAACGGACTGATAAGACATGGGAAAAATTACTTTTTATGTAGGAAATCAAATTTTGTTGTGGAGAAACGTGTGACATGCAGTCGAGTATCACACACATTTAACAGTGAAGATTCTGTCACGAGGGCAATTAAGGGGTCAGCCATAAAGTGATGAAGACGGAAGGGGATTTCGCCTCATCTCTTTTCGCAGAAAGCTGATAACGAGATAAAACTTTCATCAATGATTCTTTTCTTCAATAGCACATTTACTGGTTTACGGGCAAGCAAACAAGAAAGATTTAATATCCTGGTCACTGTTTAGATTGATTTTCGATGCCAATTCTTGTCAGTGTCCCTTGTGACAATTTGAAAGCAATTATAAAACTATTTCTTTTGGAAGTCATCTGTAATTAATGACTCCCATTTCCAATAGTTTTAGCTGTTGAGATGGAACTTGAATATCTAGTAATTTTTCCAGTTTCATAAAATTATTTTACAAACACACAGAACTGTTTATAACGTGTCCGAGTTAATTGCCTAAACCTCTGATTAAACGGCCTTCTTCTAATTTACTAAAATGTGTGTCTACATGTGTTCTTTGATGAGTTTCGATCAAAGTATCAAGAGAACAATCGTAAATCATCTATATAACGCATACACATTATCTTTTTTTTACAATGTCCCGGTTCACCTTTTATCCTCTTTTGTGACTTATATGCCTGTCATGTGGTTTAAATTATTTGCATAATGGACAACCTGTCAGTAATACCTGTTTCAAATATGTAACAATCCTTTCAGCTTCTTTCGCAGCTCTTAATTTGCTTTCTTGGCAAAAACGAGTATTTCGAGGTTATCCCTTAATTAATGTAATTACTCGTACTGAATCAACTGTACTATACTGTAATTACTCGCTGAAATTTTGGATAGGCATATCAAATTGGAATCTGCTTCGATTACTCTTAAAATTCATAAGTGTTGTTATTAAAAAATCTTTAAACACTAATTTTGTTAAAATATTTCAGGTGCTCAATACTATTTTAAAATAAAACTTCTGAGTTCAGATAATGTAGAATGCTTCATACTATTACAAAAAAAAATTATAAGTCATTAACTATATTACTTCTCAAGATATCATTAATAATTCGAAATTTAACTTTATCACGAGGAACTCAAAATCTCATTTGCTTATAATTTCGAGAAAAATATAGCTAGAATAACAAAATTTTGTATACAGGTATAAATTTTAATAAAGTTTTGAAATCCATCAGCAAAAATATGAGATGGCGTTCAAAATTTCGAAGATAATGCATTTATAAATATTTAGACGACTCCTTAAAAAAAGTTTATGCATGGGACTTTTTACCAGTCGTTTTTTCCTGATAATTGGTGCCTTTCATTTTAATATGCGATGAATGACGTGAAAATAATGCGGTTGGCGGTTGGTACAGTTTAGTCAAGAAAGGTACAACATTTTTCTCTGAGTAGTCACTTATGCTTTTTAAAACGAAAGTTGAAATAGCCCATTCCTCAACCTTTTAACTTAAAAGGACATATTAAGGAGACACTCATTCATTTGCCTGATAGAAACTGCAAGATTTAAACTTGTTTTGTTCACACTATTTAACTAAAAAAAATCGATGTCTCAGTCTTTCCGTCAATTTCAGCAAACCAAACTTAGGAGCTGTTGCCAAACGGCTATTAAGAAATTCGACCCTTTTTCGTCGCCAAATAAGAAATATATATATATATATATTCAGCAAGGAACCAGGTATCACTGGAACTGTTTAAACAGATCGAAATCTAAGCCCAGTCGCATAATCGAAGTAATTTAGAAAAATGGTGGCTCAACTCATTTTTGAGTGTTGAGTTTATAATAATATCCAGATTTCAAGAAATGTTAATTTTTAACACTAATTAGTTTCCTATATCCTGTGTTTTTCCATTTAAGTCATGCATTATATCCAGATTATAAATGTTTTTCTAAAGATTTGTTTTTTTTCCTTCAATTCCATTATATATGTACCAATTTAAATGCGGTTAAAAAAATTTAACACATCTTGAGTTTATACTTTTACCGTAGTGTATATACCGAAGAGAGTTACAAGTGTACAACTCTGGTATTTGTGGCAGTTTTCATTCAGAACGAATTGAGAACTGAGTGTTCTGTGATATACCAAGCATTGCCTTTGACATATCACATTGTATAATGGTCGTGCGCAAGAAATTATTTTTTTTCAAGTCACAAAACCTGGGAAAAGTTGCAAAATGGTGAGAAATAGAAGAAGCAAAAAATAAATTAAATTGATTGTTATCTTCCGTTCCCGCATCGACCTTTAAAGGTCTAGAAAGTAACAAAATTTTATTATTCTCTATGTTTTATATATTTCTGTAAATTTACTGTTCTACAATGTTTCTCTCTATTTGTTTCTTATAGCATTAGCTATTAAGTGCTCCTTCTTTAGAGTAGCAAATCCATCTTATCAGAATCGGTCCGTAACGTCTTCCAGCAGATTTCTTTCAAAGCTGATAAAAATACGTGAAATTGCTACAGTATGCAATTTTCAGTTCCTCATCAGTACGAAAACTCAACACATATTATTTTCAATAAAACGCAACAGTTCACGTATATGCATACCGAAAGGGTTATTTAGGTCTAAAAATATATCAAATTTATTTATTTATTGTTTAGGGTGATTTTGTTTATTTTTTTACGTTGCAAAACTAGGTTTCAAAAATAGAATATTATTTGTTAGTTCAGAACTCATGCCAAGAATATAGACAGTAAAAAAAATAACACATTTCTAGTAAAATATTTTGGCTATTAAAGCATCTTAATGTCTCTTAAATTTTTTTCAAGGCATTTTACTCAATTTTCTCACCACTTAGAAGTCTGATATGTAGGAGAATAAGTGCGATGAAAATTCTGAACTCAGTTCCTCAAATTTTTCTCAATACTTCTGATAAGCACTGACCTATGGATTTTGAAGCCTTGGATACATCAATGCAGTTGGACATCCAATAACTAAATAAGTTTCTATAGTTTGGTGAGTGCGATTTCTCTATGAGGAAGAAAAAGCAAAAAACGTATAAATAAATCAGCCTTCCAGACTGAGAAAATTATACAGGTCTGTAAAAAAAAATACTTTGAAGATTGTTTTCTTTTTTTTTCAGCTGATTTTTATGTTATTTTCAGTGCTGGTTTTTAAAAGTGAATTTAATATTTTTCTGTCACGTAAGGTTCTTTCAAAAAGCGATTTCATATTTTTCGTAAAATAGCTAAAATCAAAACAGTATGAGATTCATATTTTTATTTTAACACCTTATAAATATATATTTTACATTTATATTCTAGCCCTGTTATGATTCAAATGAAATATGAGTGTATAAAAAATTTCAAGGCATTGTATTAGAGTTTTCTCTTTTCCTGAAAACTTCTTTTTCACTTTTCTTCTGGTGAATTTTACAGGGATCGTCTCTCTTTAACCTCCAGCAACAGTCGCCTATCATGTTGATATTCCACCTTTCTTTTGATATCATATTTCCATTTATTTTATGTCATTATGAAATTTTTCTTGACTGCATCTACATTTCCGGGAAAAGAGTAAACTTGCGATTGGAGATCATTAACTTTTGACCTCATATTACGTCTTAATTTCTCGAAATTTGCTAACATTTTTTTTACAATAGATTTCTAGTTTGTATTTCCAAGATAGTTAGTTACTACTAGTTTCAAAATTTTCCAGGATTTTTTCTTGTTCGTTTTCATTTTGAATTCAGAATTTTATTCTTCATCAGTTTTCTGTCGTCAGGATATACAAATATCCCTAACTTCAGCCTTTTGTCCAAAAAAATCCGGAAATGTTCTCAGAGGTATTTGAAACAATCTTTTTCTTTTGTGAATGCCTTAAAAATTATTTTATAAGGCGCAATTTTATATGAAGCTGTATTTTCCAATATATCTGGAAGGAAAGGACCAGTGTATGGGTTCATGAGGGACAGGGTGTCTGGTAGTTAGAATGTTAGAATAAAGCTTCTTCTTTTTGTTCTTCAGATCGAAACATTTCACATATTGTGCACAAAAATAGCAGTCATCAGTATGTCCTGTTCGTTTCCTACATGAAACTACCTAATGGAATCAAGTAGCTGTCCGTGTCATGTAACATGTCGTTGTCGGCGCCAACTTCACTTTCTTATTCCTCCTGCAAAATATGTATATGATTTCAACATTAATATAGTTCCGCGGATATAACGTCCAGCAGTATGTTAGCTGAATTAAAATTTTTTGATATAAAGAATTAAATCGCATCAACCATAATTATTAAGCTTACTTGATATATTTCAAAATAAACTTAATATCGTAGAAGACTTTGATTACAGATTTCAAGGTTAAATTGATGAAATTACCAAAAAAAGCTAAATCCCATTAGAATCGTTGTCACTTAGCCTTAGCTTTCAAAAATCGAAGGGAAACACGCAATTAAGTATTAGTTTAAAGAATGAAAACGGTCTGAATTTAATTTGGAAAATGCAAAGAACTATTGTAAATTGTTCCTAAAAATAGTTTTACAAATTTACTAATATTAGAAAAAAATGTTCGGCAACTCATTTCATATAATCAAAAAGATACATTTTTGATTTTTAAAAAAATGTAAAAATAATTTTGATGTGAAACTTCGATGTGCTCATTTACACCCTCCAAAGTATGTCTCTCAAAATTATACGTTCAGCGATCTGCCTGTCATAGCGCAAACACATATACATACTCCTTCATTATTAGTAGATTTCTTCAACAAAGCTAACTATTTTATTTCGAAACAACTTTGTATTACATATTTTGCAAAAATTCGATAATACAAGATTTTTGTTGCTAATTGAACATGAACCAAGGGACATCTTGTTAGAGTCTTTTCATGTTTTCTCTTATTTCAATTGCATTGTGTTTTGCACTTTCTTCTTTCAGGACGTCTCATCAGCATTTCTTTACTTTCCGAACAACACTGTGGGAGATTCCTAAACTTTTTATGGATGCTTTATTTTTATCTATGTGTGAAAAAAATACTGATAAATACTGTAACATGAAAGCAATAAATTCTTTAGTACCAGTTTTTAACTATTTTTTATCTCTGTATAATGTAGTTTCCACTGGACGCTTATTGCTTGTCTTCAAATTGATAATAATGCATTCAAGCCGTGCAATTTAGGTTGCACTGATTTCGAAAGAAAGATAGTTTTATTTTTTCTGGTACCAATGGAAAGGCCGCAAATTCAATTTCTTTTGTAATTTCAAATTTAAGTTGTGTTTGTTTATGAACTCAAATGGATTGTAGGGTCCTCCGATGAATAGTCGCGATGAAAAAAGTAGACACCTAAGCATTATTATTCACTAGTTCATCGTTGTAATAACTGTACACTTCAACTTTCAATGAATTCACTTTCTTTTTTTCCACTAGTTTAGTAAATTTACTAATACGATAAAATAATAAATATTTACAAATATACAATAGAATCACACACAACTTTCAAGATTATTCATCTAATACTCAGAGTCCCGCACGGGAGCTCCTACAAAACATGCACACCCAGTGCAGAGCCAAAACTAAAAACTATGGCGTCTCCTTCCTCTCTCCCCCGCGCAACTGTCCCGCCCACTCTTCACTTCACATCCTTTTCATGAGAGCCGGAACAGCCACGTGGGTGTTAGTGGCATGACCCCCCCCCCGATAAGATTGCGCTATGCAGGGCAGAGCGAAATCTGACATAAATAATAGGATACCTCACATTACAGAATATGCATCATAACTACTATGAATATTCTTAGACATTTTTAAATCAATTCAAACAGATGAATAGACGCCTTGTTATAATAACACATAAAATATACTATTACTAGCCACAAATTAAATCAAACAAAATATATAAATATAACCACAGATGAAAAGAAGCCTTGATACCGACACATTACTCTATAGATTTTAAATCAATATATAACCATAGATGAAAAGAAGCCTTGATACAAACACATTACTATATAGATTTTAAAACAAACACTAGTCACAGTAGATTTAATCCCACACCAGACCATCAGCAGTTTTCAATTGAGCACCTGGGCAGTGTGAAATATGAATGTTATATCTTTGTAGAGCCAATGCCCATCGCTGTAATTTAGCCGACTGTGGTGCGGATTTTTGCAAAAATGTTAAAGGATTATGATCCGTTATTATCACAATGTTTGCGCCGAACACATAATTTTCAAATTTTTTAATCGACCACACAACTGCATATGCTTCACGTTCAATAGTAGCCCAGTTCTGCTGAACTTTGTTGAATTTTTGGCTAGCGAAACTGATAGGGTATAAATTACCTTTGTCGTCCCTTTGAGACAGACAAGCACCAACACCATTTGAACTAGCGTCACATTGAATAACATATGATTTTTTTGGATCTGGTGTATAGAGTGTAGGGGCTTCACATAATAAGTTTTTTAATTCTTGAAATGACAGTTCTTCAACGTCAGTCCAAGGGATAGATTCTGGAACATTCTTTTTTGTTAGATCTGTTAGCGGTTTCGCTATTTCCGCGTAATGTTTTATGTAATTTCGGTAATAGTTGAAGAGGCCTAGTGCACTCTTTAATGCTGATTTAGTTCTGGGTCTCTCGATGATTTGAATAGCACGTAGCTTTTCAGGATCCGGTTCATGTCTTCCAGCTCCGATGATATGGCCTAGATACTTTAGTTGCGTTTTTACGAAGACACATTTCTTAACATTAACAGTGAATTTCAATTCAGTTAATTTGGATAACACGACATCTAAATGTTTAAGATGTGTATCCCAGTCACAAGAAAAGATAGCAATATCATCAAGATATGCTTTGCAGAATTCACGAGATTCACTTAAAGCACTGTTCATCACTTTCTGGAATGAAGCTGCGGCGTTGCGTAATCCAAATGTTATCACCTTCCATCTGTATTGGGCACGATGTGTTTTAAACGAAGTGAAATCACGACTCTCTTCTTCTAAAGGAATTTCCCAATATCCTTTTAATACATCTAGACAAGTGATGACGTTAGCATGTCCGATCTGGTTCATTAGATTAGTTATATTCTCCATAGGATAATCGAAAGGTTTTGTCACTGCATTTAATAGTCGAAAATCGACGCATAAACGCATACTACCGTCTTTCTTTGCTACACATACTATGGGATATGCAATTTCTGCTTCGCTGGGTTCTATCAGACCTAAGCTCTCTAATTCTGCAATTTGATTATCAACTTCAAGCTTTAAAGATTCAGGAATTTTGTAAATATACGGTTTTTTCCTCTCAGTACCCGGTATTAAGAGAATTTTATGTTCACCAACATTGGTTACTTGTAGTTTACCGTAGAACAATGGTGCATGGTTATGCAAAAGTTCCAGTAATTCTACCTGCTTATGTTCTTCTAAATGACTAACATCTACCTCAATGTTATAGTTGCTTATAGATGTTTTAACTGGTGTTGGATGGATTTCTCCAAATTCAACATCATCTTCAAAAATGACTCCAACAGTTTGTGCTCTAGTAAGAAATTGTCTTATTTTATTAGCATGGATATGTCGCACATTACCATCTGGTAGTTTAACTTTATAGAAATGTGGATTTAATCTATCAATTATTTCTCCTGGCCCAGTCCACCTCGCATATAGTTTGTTCGTAGAATCTGGAATAAGCAAATAGACTAACTCGCCTTTCTTGAATTCTTTCATTCTCTTACCACGATTAAAATAATGGGCATAAGAAAGGTCAAAGATGCGAGATCAGCTGCTCTTTCTAAATTTATTTTTAATTCTTGTAGATAATCTACTGCTGAATTGCTCAGATTTAAGGGTAATGGTATCGCACCCGACCAAGAAGATTTTACAACTGACAGAGGACCTCTAGCTTCGCGTCCATACATAAGTCTAAACGAGTACAAGCAGGGATATTCCAGTGACTTTTTGTTCTGTAATGCAAAAGTAAATGGGGAATATGTTTATCCAGTAGGATCGATCGGAACGGATTACATGGTGGCAACATCTGTTTAAAATACTCTATTCCATTTTCTACTAAACCATTCGACACTGGGTATGATGGGTGGAAAACCTAGGACTTACTCTAACTATCTTCAAATTCTTTTGTCAATTGCGACGTAAGTTAGTTTCGTCAATTACAAATTATTTCTGGGTACGCATAAACGACTTTCCAGAAGAAATCGCACGTTGTTTGAACGGAAAGATTTTTAGTGGAACTACTTCTGGCCATCTAAATTTTGATCAATTAAACATAGACAATATTTATGCCTTCTTCCCGATGGTGGTACAATTTCTCCAACTAATCCATTCAACGTGTGAAAGGTGTGACTCTAACTACAGGTGTAATAGGAATTTTATCCGATTGTCGCTCCGGACTTTTTTAATTGACATTTTTCATAATTTATACCCATCACTTTTGAAGACATTCGATGGGGATGAGATTTAGTTTGTTCTCTATGGTTTTCCTGTTCCTAAATGGTTTCATTGTGGGCTAATTTGGAAGCACTTTATCCCGATATTTTAGGTTATACTAACTGATAAACCGTGTCCCACAGATTTATCTTTTGTGAAATAATAACTCATCCCTCAAAGGGGTATTCTTTTTAAATGACATCTTTAAAGCGTTCTTTAAAGGTTAAACGATTCTCTTTTTTGCAGTTTTTCAAGGTTATTCGATTCTGAGATTCATCATTACTCTTCGTGTTCTGCTTTCCGT